>JAAAKQ030516626.1:0-19283 GCA_010016005.3 Zanna intricata
TGGCACTGGATAGGGAATCTTGGAGAGCTGCATCAAACCAGTCAAATGACTGAAGACAAAAAAAAAAAAAAAAAATTTAATTAAATTAATTTTTTATATTATTTAATTATTTTAATTTATAATATTTTGACTGGTAGACTCTTTCAAAAATGCCAGGTATCTTGACGAATCCTCTCAATCCATTTAGAATTCTTGTGCACAATTCTTCTATGGAAACCATATGGAGGTGTTGTATAAAGCGTCTTTAATTGACCCCAGGGTCAAGATGATTGGGATCTTGCACGCTGTTTGATGTGCTTCATTTAGGTGATCGTGACTAAATGAAGTAGATTTATCACTTCGACTTCATTATAATTACAATCTAAAATGAGCCTATACAATCTATGTTTTGTGTGAAAAACCAGATAAATAAGTGGTCATCCAGAATATCAGCCTACATGATTATAGAAAACTGATATTGGTGATAAGTTTTCTGAAATGGCATGAGGGTTTTCATTCAATTAACTATATGTGCATGTTACTTGATTTATTTTTTTTGTAAACAAAGGATGCCAACAGATTGATCCTAACAAAAAGTTGCAGTTATGACTATATCCATAACCTTGCACTGTAGGTTGACTGATGATGGACTGTAGATAATGAAGATTGTTGATTCTGCCATGGTGAATTTCAATTCTTGCATGCAACTTTAAATCGGCTCTTGTACTCTTGTTCTCATTTAGCTTCTAACACATGTGGCCTGAATCCTTGCAACCTTGGCCATCCCCTCTTTTGCATCATTTTGCCAAACCCATTGATATTTTAATCCAAATTTCAAGGACAAATCTGAAATTTTCACTGCTAATCTCACAAAATGGTCTCATACCTCATAATGTAATTACTACTAATCCATATTACTATCCGCTGATGGCATTATCTTTAAGCTACAGAATGAAGTATGCTTACTTTTGTACCTGAAGTCAAACTGATATAATCAGCCCTTACTCATGTCATATCAAGATTGCAAAAGACGGCCATTTTCAGTGTGCTTCCTTGCTCCTCAAGCATCTAGCCTACCGGTACCATATTGCTAGGAAACCATTAATATAATCGTTTTCATGCATTAAGCGTTTCAAAAACTAAGCTGATAACTATAAAATACACAGAAGCCTCATCTTTACAACTTTGAAAGAACTAATTGAAAGAAATCCTGCAATATTACTCGCTAATGCAATTGAAAAACTTATACCAATGTATTTTATAAGATGGAATATTACTAGGGAGAAATTTCACAAATACGAGGCATATTCATAAAGTAAAAGCCAGCAGCTTATATTTAAATATTAGTGGGTCTGAACACAGTTTCATGCATGCATGGCCATCTACTGGCTATTTACAAAGACACTGCAACTGTTTTTTTGAATCAGTAATAGTTTGCCTGCTGGTGAATGCAGATCGCAATGTCTGCAACAATTGTTTCTTCTGCCAGTTGTGAAGTGTACACTGCGATTCGATTTTTTGTGTGCAAAAGGATTTTTAACTGCTAAAATTCATCAGGAGTTGTGCCTGGTGTATCGACCTCAGTAATGAGTAAAGGAAAGGTTAAATAATGGTGTCGAGACTTTAAAAATTACTGCACATATGTACATGATGAAGAGCAAACTAGCAGGTCCAGTATTCAGATCAATGAAAAGTATGTCATTTTGGTTGATTTCATGGAATGTAGATCAATAATTACAGCTAATGTGTGCTGTGAAATTCTCAGCAAAGTGAGATATGTGATTAAAATCGATGATGTGGGAAACTGTTATCTGGCGTAATCCTCCTTCATAAAAATGCGCGTCTCACACTGCAGCCTTAACCAAGAAGATTTAAGATTTTTGTTTGGAACTCTTTGACCACTCTCCATATAGTGCCACCAACCTTGCATCTAACAACTAGTTCCACTTCTTGCATTCAAAAAAGTAACTTGGTGGATAACAGTTTGAAAACAAGGAACTCAAGAGTGCTATTATCAACTGGTTCAATTCCCAGGTGGTGAATTTCTGTGCAGAGGTGTTAAAGAAACTGGTGCAGCATTACAAAAAGTACTTAGAATTCAACAGCGATTATGTGTAAAAGTGAAGTAGCTATAGTAAACTAAAGCTGTAAGTAAAAACCTTTTCTCACAAGTTTATTTTTTTAGTGCCCAATGGCCCTTACTTTATGAATATGTCTCATACTTTTTATTTAATTCATTAAAAATCTTAAAAACTGTCTAATCTAATGTGCTTTTGCATTCTTAACATTACTACCTACATGAACAGATAGTAGAGTGTATTTTAACATTAAAAAAATAATAAATTATATGTAAATATCAGAACAGAACATAAATAATTCTAAAAATAACTAAAAATGTATTAAAAATATCATGAAGACAATAAATTTTTAAGTTTATAATAATAATAATAAACAAAGTGTTTATTATATCTTTACAGAAATTTTTTTTAACATGAACACAATAAATAATCTCATTTAAAAAGAACAGTATAAAAAAAAAAATTCAATATTATCTACAAAGAAAATGTTAAATATACAAATATCTATATAGTATTATCAGATATGGCATTATTCTGTTATGCTCATATCCAAGACAAAGATTATTTTTGCAGCCAGACATTTCTTTTGCATACAAACCATCAATAATGGAAAGTTAATTTCATGTGCTTATTCCTTCAACCTCAAAGGAACAAGCTAATAACACAACTTTCATGACACTGATTTAGCTTACACATGAAAAAACAGTCACTTTCCAAAAAAGTGAAGATTATCTTATGCAAAAAAAAAACATTTCAATAACTAGAACTTCAACAATAAACTGCACACTAATCTGAGAACGATTTTTTTTATCATTTGCTCTTTGAAAACAATTGAGCAACAACTGACATTCATAAACATGTCGATAAGGTCATTGTTACTCAACTTAATAACTGTAGCTTGATGAAAACATTTAACTTTCAAGTCCTTCTGCATATGGTCTCGCATTGTTGATCTTGAAATGCCTAACCTTTTTGAACATTTGAGTGTTGATTTCAGTGGCAATAATTGAATTGTTGCCTCTAATGCAGCATACGTCTCAGTTCAAGTGCTGTCTCTCATTGTAAGACTCATCAAGAACAGTTCCCATTGCAAAAGCCTTCTTCTTCCTGGTCAGTAATATTTGCCATGAAGGTGACAATTTGTCAAAACCCACAAGGAAGTCATTCACAATGTTCTCCCAGTGTGTGGACGTTCGTTGATTCACACAAAAGCCAAAAAACACTCTTCGACAGTGAATGCACTGCTTATGTTCCACACTTGACTACAAGTAGGTCATCCCACCAGAAATGAACACACAGGATGATCTCCACCACAGCTTATGCTTCCCACCTTTTCCAGCAGTAGTGAGAGATACCAGTGGTGAGAACTGGCAACAGTAGAGGGCAATTAAGCTGGATTTATTACAGTGTAAAGGGACTTCCCGCATACTCCATACATAATTTACATATGTTACAACCTGCGAGTGGAATATTTAGGGAATCTGTTTATATTTTTATGACTTTGTTTGCAATTCAATAGTATTAAAAACAAACAGTAAGGCTGAACCTAAAGGCAAGAAAGACATTGTATTCTCAAATGATTGCAAGTTTCTATATAATACATGCTAAATAATCATGTAATTTATACTTAGATAAAACAATAATTTGCTGTTATGTAATTAGTGAACATCATAAATGAAAATAATTTTATCACACAAACCAGTATTCAATGGGCACTGTCCATCAGAGCCTCCTATTGCATAAAGAAACCCACCAAGCACAGCGACTGCAACACCTAGCCTTCTTGTGGTCATGGGAGCAACTTTCCCCCATTTGTTTTCTTTTGGGTCATATCTGTAAAATAAAGATGTTTTTATTACCGTGAATACAGGTAAATCTGATTTTCTTAAGTTATAAAAAATTTAATTAAAATAAATTCTATCATTCATTAAATTTTCAATGTGTAAATTATTTGTTGAATAAACTGATTAATAAAAATATCCAACAAGCTCAACATAGCACTCTTTTTATAGAATATTAATTAGTAATTAATCATTTTACTATTAGTAGCTACAATCCCATACGTCCTCCTCCAGTTACTTGAGCACAAATAATAAAAATAAGGTAATAATTGACAATCTCCATTTCCTCTCCATTTAATTAAGCAGGTACTAACGATAAGAAAAAGCTGACACTAATCACTGAAAAAAGTAAAAACTATAGATGTAACAAATAAAGAAATGAAACTTACTCCATATCGAATATCATTTGTACATGTGACCCAAGTAAGGACATGATAAGAGCAAATATTATAGTAAATGATACAACTCTTATGAGCAAGAAATAGAGGCTGTTGGTTTTGTCTTATTTTATATACATATTTTTTAAACAAATGTAAAACATATTAAATAATAATAAAAATCAATGATACAATAAGCCAGTGAAACAAGGAAGAAAAGTAACAGGATATTTTAAATTAACAAGTTAAAAAAATAATTTGTGTTAAAAAAATATGTTTTTAAATATTGATTACAATTAATCCAATAAAAGGCAGATGAACTGGAAGGTGGAACTGTTGAATAAAATAAATGATGGATCTACCTAATTTGATTATATAAACTTCAAATACTCTGGTCAACAAAAAATTACTTTTCTTTGTCACAAAAATTATAATATGTGTACTTATTAGTAATTTTTTAACACTAAATTTAAAAATTAACTGGTTTCTCTCTATCATGTAAGATTTTTGATGACGAATGATTTAAAATTTTTTGTTTTTTTATGCAATACAATAAAATACATGCTTACCTAGAAGACGGAAGTGTCAGTTTTCTTGTAATTTTTTTTTTTTGTATATTATTTCAGGTCTATCTCTTTTAAGTGTCCAACAAGAGTCTGCAAACATGTCTGGACCCCACTTTCCCTGATATCGTTTTTCTATAGTTGAAATGTCCTGATGGAACTGCTCTCCATGTTCGTTGCTCATTGCTCCAAGATTTTCTGGGAAGAAATCCAGGTGGGAATGGATTTTCAATGACATATTGCACCCAGCCAGTATAATGTTAAAAGATCATGTACTATTTTTATGTAATTTTCTTCCTTATGATTTCCTAAAACGTTTTTGCAGACACTCTTGAATGATGTCCAAGCAGATTTCTTGGCCTCATTCAATTGTCAAAGTTATTATCTTCTATCAGTTCCCGTATGTGTGGTCCTAAGAATACTCTTTATCTTAGCTTCACTGATTCTGGGGAACTTATTTTATAAATAAACAAATTCTGACCCATTTCGATCCATAGCTTTGACAAAGTTCTTCATAAGAGTAAGTTTTACATGAAGTGGAAGCAAGTACACTTTTTTCTATCAATCAATGGTTTGTTGTCAACATTCTTTTCTCCAGGATTAAAACATACTCTCTTCTGCTATTCCTTTTTCACGTAGTGATTACATCTGTCTCTACTGTCCCAATCATACAGAAAGCAGCATTACTTCATGTAATGCCATTCAAATTGTTTATAGTCTACTTTGTTCAGTAATAGTTTCATGCTTTTATAAGTTTCATTCATTTTGGCAGTGCGGGCAAGTGATTACAGGGAAATTTGTTTCTAATGTGGAGAAGTACAGCTTTCTTGCTATTTTTTAAAGAATCTATTATTAAACACCATTCCTCTATTTTGTATTCATGACCAAGGGCTTCCATAAGACAACCAACTTTATTACAGAAAACAACTTCAATTTCAACAGAAAAATAGTTTTCAAATTCATTTTGTTTATTTCTAAATGCAGTAACTTTTGTTTTGTGACGGAGGAGATTCCAACCTTTTAACCTGGAGCCCAAAAGTTCAGCTTAACTTTTAGAAAGATTCAAATCTCAAAAAGAATCATTAAGATCTTCCTGAGTGAGAAGATGAGGTTCAGAAGTTGAAGTTTGAAATGATGGATCACTAGTTAAATCATCTTCACAGTTGTCATCGTCAAATCACTGTGAGAAACAGGCCTAATATCAGACGGTAAATTGGGATATTTTATAGTATGTTTTGATTTAGAATTGACACCACAAACATTTGTCAAACGAAAGTAACAGTCTGCAATCATCTCTTGGTTCCCTCCAGATCACTGGCACAGCGAATTCCATGCATCAAGATTCTTTACCCTATTTTGAAAAAAGAGTGACACAAGTAATGCAACAATAATGAGGAGCCTAGGTTTTATCTTGGTAACCAACTTTACATCTGAAATAAAGTTTGTAAAACTTTTTAATGTATGGAGTAAATATGCGTGGTTGTTTTTTTAACATTAATTCGCCACAAATGTAACAAAAGGATGGTTTATTTACTCAGTTTCTAGGCATTGTGCCACTTGAAATTTTAAACACATACAAATTACTTAATTGTAAATTAACAAAGAAATAAATTTAGAGACACATCTGAATGCTTACTAATCAAAATATGAATGCACACTGCCTGAAACTGGCATTCTTGTGATTAGTCATAGTTGTGACATTTCTGAATCGTCAGTCAGCATCAGTCACTGCTGTACAAACATAATTAGTGTACTCAGTTATGACTAATCTCTATAAATATCCATTACAAATAACTATTCTGTTGTACTAAAAGTCATCAAAAATAATATGTAACAATATTATGTATACTGTAATATGTAATGATAAATAGGACTTATAACAAAACAGAGGGCGATAGAAAGATTTGGAGAACATTTTTGAAATCTCTGAAAAGTACTTTTAAAATGTCAATTTAGTTGCTTTGTGACAAAAACTTTGTTGATCAATGATATCAGTTGTTTCAGTATAAAGAATCATTTGACAACTAACCTACAAGAAATAAATGGTTCTTTATGTCTTTTAGGAAGTATAAAGGAACAAACACATATCACTATATATATATATATATAAATAATTATTTCAATACTATAATTTATTTTTTTAACCATTTTTATTTGTTTATATTTAATTTCATAATATTGATAATTCAATAAAATTGTTTGCTTAAAAAAAAGGTAAAATTTACAAATGAAAATCAGATTATATGCTGATATGCTGATATGGATGCCATATTAGATTTTTCTAGTAAAAACAGGAGCTACATAATAACACCTGAAGGGAGTAAAACAGTATTTCTGAATATTCTGCAGATATACATTCTCTTCTGAAGACCAGCAATTTTTTACTGTCACAAGACAAATCTATATAATTTACAACCAGTATCAGTATGTGTCTAAGGTTCTAAGATATTTGTTATTTCACTATTTACAAGTAATAAATTTATTTAATCGTTACCAAGTTATCAGTAATGCCATCAAATAAACATCTATGCTCCAAGATGAAAACTATGAAAACAATCAAAATTTCAAATCCAAATTATTGTATAGAAGGTTAAATTTGTATTTATTAGTTGTTACTTAAACACAATAAATATTATTAATTTATAAACAGTAACTTGACATATAAAGATATAAGAAAACAGAAATTGCATAAAACGCAAAAAACAAAACTTAGAATGGTCCAATTTAATTTTAATGACAACTAGAATAAAAATTTGAGAGTAAACCAATAAACATAATTGTTTAGCATATATACATGGTCAGTTGGTACTGTATAATGAACAAATGATAAATGTCAAATTTCTACCGCATCCTAGAACTGGCAGTTTGAATAAATCTATATTGAGGTGACATGATGGAATTTTTAAAATCTTAGTTCTTTTTTTATTAAATTTTCTTCAACTAAGAAAAAAGGAAAATGACAGATAAGTTAAAACAAAAGACAGAAACTGATATGCTCTGTACCTTTGACCAGTGGAAAAAAGAATGTGCACTGGTATATAGGTATGAATGGAGACTATACTAAAAGGAGACAAAAAAAGAAATGGAATTGTAACATCTGATGAAATCTCTCTTGACCATAAATTTCAGAACCAATAGTATGATTTTTTCCTGCTTGTTGTTAAAACTGTTAGAAGGTACCATGTGTAATTACAAATCATTCAATCCAGCTCTTGGTTGTAGGCAGCTGTCTGAACCAGTTGCACAGCATGTGTTGTTAGAAATGGAGAAAATCTAGTATCGTGCAGTGATAAAAGTTTTTGTAAAATAAGGTTTGATGCCAATCAAAATTCATTCAAGGAATATAAATGTGTATGATGACTCTTCTTCTTTCAATGCTTTCCAAACAATAGTTTGTGCATTTTATGAAAAATAAGTGATTATTCTGATCTGATGTTTGACAATGAATGAAACATGGATTCATCATTACATATCAGAATCAAAAAAACAATCCATGCAGAGGACAGAAGTTGATTCTTCAGCTCCGTAAAAGGCAGACAGAGTCATCGGCAGAAAAGGACATGGCACTGGTTTTTTGGGATGTGAAAGGAATTCAGTTATCAACTATCTTGAAAAAAAAAAAAAATTACTATTTTAATCATCTAATGAAACTGGACACATGAATTTGTGAAAACAGACCTGGCTCGCAGAAGAAAAAAATCAATAATTTTCCATCAGGACAATGCACCTGCCCACAAAAGTGTCTTGGCGATGGGAAAATTGAAAGATCTGCATAATAAAGTGCTAGAACATCCACCCTATTTTCAGATCTGACTCCTTTGAGCTTCCATTTCTTTCCAAAAATTCATATCTGCATATTTCATAAAATAAATAATAAAAATGATATTTAAAAAAAAAAACAAAAAAAAAAATACTTTTCTTTATCACCCTAAATGCACCTTTTTGGATCTTTTTTTTACTACAAAAAATTACAATAAGAGAAAAAATTTAAAATGAAAATGAGCAAACGCACACTAATTGAAAAAGTGTCAATTTTTTCTAATTAATTAATTCATTAAATGAATTATAAAATTATGAATAATTATTGAGAATTGTATAATAATAAATATACATGTACATAGGCATGTGTAGATCTGTATTTTGAGTATGAATAATTTTTTAGTATTAATAAAGATGAATGTATGAACCATGTACAGAATACAAAACTGAAACTATTACAATAAAATGCTGCAAACATATATAAATACATGGTAAAAAAAGGCTATGAAATCTTCCGTCAAATAGATATTTTTGAAAAATTAAAACATTTACTAGAAATATGCTAATCTTATACATTGAAATTTCCAGATTAAAAAGACTCAATTATTTTAAAACTTATAAAAAAAAAAGAATAGAAAAAATCAATAGCTACATTCTACACTTAAGATTTTTGACACTGCTGCTTAAGAAGCACGAATGTAAGTCAAAAATCAAAATATGCTGGTTATGGGTAAACATAAAAGCAGGACCACGTTTTTATTATATAAAAAATACATCATGTTTGATTAGTATGTACACCAATAATGATAGCATAATAATGTGCTGAACTATATTAATAGCTTTCAAGTAAATCTTATAAACATTCATGGTAAAAATACAATTATAAAAACATAAAATGTATTTAAAATATTTTTTTACCCTTTTTTTTTTAAATTAATTTTTTTTATGATTTCTACATAAATGACGTGATAAAACTACAACTACCTTTCAACATGATTTAAACATTGTACACCATCCTGTCCTCCAACAGCATATAAAAAACCATCTAAAACAGCTACACCTACACTGGTACGACAAGATGTTGTAGGTGCAACATCACAAGACCACTGATTTGTTTGTGGATCATATCTGTAAAAAAATAATAAATAAATATAACATCTCACACAATTATTTACCTAACAAAATTTTTTACTGGGCAAGTTCAATGTATTAAAAAGATATAGTGTGACTCTCTACTTTTACAAACTGCTTTAAAATGTTAAATCCCATTTATGACAAATAATTTTGATTTGTTAGAAGTACTTCTCTATTCAGTTTTGTGGTAAGTTTTCCAGAAGAGAGTAGAGGAACTTCTCTCATAGCAAAAAGATCAGTTATTATTACAGAACAGATTGCATCTAACTGCAAGCTGCTGTTGAGATCATACAAGGCTCAGCCGATAAATTTGACACACTAACATGCTACAGGAGATAAAAGGTACTATTAAGTTGGGCATGGCAGCACATGATAGCTAAAATCCCTTCTATAAATCTGCAATAATGCATTGAGATCTGTTTATCAGTTTGTTTTCAGCAGTAGTTAAAATGGAATCAAGTATGACCAATATGTCAAAATAGTTAAATTTAACTGGCATGCAGTAATCAAATTTTTAACAGCAGAAAATGTGAATCCTACAAATAATTTTCATCGTTTAAAAGTGGTTTACAGTAGTGAAACTGTTGACAGGCGTACTGTAAATAGATGGGTGTTGAAATTTTTCAAATGTGAAGCTGGTAAAGCCACAACTGAGGACGAACCTTGGAGCAGACGACCAGTTTCTGTGATTGAAAAGAAACATTGAAAGGAAGTGGACGATTTGCTTCAAACTGACTGGTGAATTATCCAGCAACACATTGCAATTCAGTTAGGCATATCTAAAGAACGAGTAGGCTATATTATCAAGCAATTGGGTTGCCATAAAATCTGTGCATGATGGGAACCGGGCAAACTCTCTGATGACTCTCTACAAACTGAAGTTTGAGCCTATTCTGCATCTGCCACACTCGCCAGATTTGGCTCTGTGTGACTTCCACTGCTTCCCTCATCTCCAGAGGGATGTTAAAGGGGCAATCCGACAATTCAAACTCTGACAAGAGAGATGTTAATTACACCACTGACAATTAGGTGAACAAAGCTATGGCCACTTAGCTCTGAGAAAGACCTCCAGAATTTTTCAGTGACAGAATACAAAAACTTGTCACATACTGAGAAAAGTGTTCAATGTAAATGGGGATTATATTGAAAAATACTGCATTCTGTACCTATGGTGTTATACTTTTATAATACCTTACATTTTTTATTTCATCCCAATATCTCTTTTCATTCCCATGCTATACATATATGTGCAAAATTTTTCAATCAAGCCTTGTAACTTAACATAATTGCAACATCTCCTGATCTACAATATTGAAATGGCTTGATAATAATCTCTTTGTGCAATTTCCATAGCTGTTAAACTCTGAAATGCTGCAATAATGAACAGTGTACACTGGGGAAGAAATGTATGTTTCATCCAATGATATAACCCAACATTGTATCTGATCACTTTCACAAAATCTATCAATAAATCCTAATGAGCATGAAGAATATTTAAGCCATCTTTATGTATATGCATGCTTATGTATGTTCATGTTCATGCTTTATGCAGCATGTTTTACACAATGGATGTAAACCAATATACTGTAATTGGTTGTGCTTGATAGTCAGTCAAGTGAACTTAGCTTCAATAAACCAATGCATTTTTGTGAACTTTTTCACATTATTGTGCATTTCAAGCACTAACTGAGCAACAGTTTACAACTTACAACTCGCCCAATAATCTTTGAAAAAAAACATAAATCTGTCCTTGAAAATTGCAATAAAAATTTTTTTTGGTGGATTCAAATACATGTAACAAAGCAAGAATCAGCCTGTTTACAGGATGAAGAAGCTTGTACTCAGCTAGAATGAACAGTGTTGCCTACTTATACATTAGTAACTAGATTCTATTTTTGTAGGTTTAAATAGTACCTGCTGTATGTACATGAAGTGAAGAAAAAAATCTACTGACCTTTCTATACTATTAAGATAAGACTGTCCATCATGACCACCTACTGCGTATAACAGATCATTTAATACAGCAACACCAACACCGCAACGTCTTTTACTCATTGGTGCAACCATTTTCCAATCGACAGTTTGAGGATCAAACCTTTCAACTGATGCAATTGCATCACCACTGCACCAACCACCAACTGTAAGGAAATATAAGATAAACTGTACACTTTTTAAAATTATCATTTTAATAATAATATAATAAGCTTGTAAGCACTTTTGACATCACTACTTTATCAGATGAGTTTTAAGTATATTAGAAAAACAATAAATCATTAAATTTAAAATATAGTAAATAAACATCAATCTTCCAGTAATTTAACGACATTATAATAATTTTTTTTAACACTAATTTCAACTTGTTTATTAAGTTAATAAATATTAAGCTAAACTTCAACTGCAGGGAATTTTTTCAACATATTCCAATCACTACGTTTTAAATAATACTTATTTCAGAACTTATAAGCAAATGAACTTTTTTCTCAACAGCCATGCTGTAGACCCTATATCCTGTAGATTCTAAATACATCATACACATATTATGTACTGATCGAATGACAAAATGTTTCTTAGTAAAAAAGAGAACAATAAAGTTTTTCAGTAAAAAATTGGTGAAATTAAGAGATTCTACATCCAATTAATAAATAAAAAATCCAAGTAATTATCAACGATTAAACTAACCAGCAAAAAGAACTTCCCCTCTCCTGGTAGGTTTTCTTGGTCTTGTACGTGGACCCTGCATAAGGGGTCGTTCTTGTGGCAGTAGCAAGTAGTTCTTGGCTTCATCAACTAAGTCACGACATGCTTCATCACTGCGCACTAATAAATCTGATCCAACTGTACCAACTAAAAACTTAGGACTTAATAATGGCAAACGTACATGTTGTAGTACCTACATATATGAAAAAAGCATACATATTATTTCATTAAAACCACACAAAATGTATATAACGGTGTATAGTGTATGTACAGCAACTATGCTAAGCATAATTGTGGAACACAAGCACATTCCTACCAAACACTACTTACTTTTCAATACAAAATTAATTTAGTTAACATTAAACAAGGATTTCTCACAAGGACTGGTAAGTTCTTAATTTAATAATGATCACTTGAAAAATCATGATAATCAGTTAAGTATTAATTCTGCTAAGTACAGATACTAGTCTATCCAGATAACATTATCTTAATAGATAGAACAAATAGATTACCATTGATCAGATCACAATAACTATGATACAGATCATGATAAAAAATGACAACTTAGAGTTGCTCATACAACTCCCAAGTTTTTACATGTAACAATGTTAATGCATTATCTGATGCAGAATTATATAACTTCCTAAGCTTATACTATTATGAGGGTTGTCTGTAAAAGAAGGAGTCCAAGGCCCTGATGCTGCGAGGAATGCTTTAACACAAGATCTGGCAACACTGGCATGTAGCTTGGTTCCCTTCCTACAAATCTCCACCAGTTTGAGCAGTCTGATGCTTAGTCTTGCTTTGACAGCCGTTCGCGATTGCGCTTCCACTTGCTGCTACCACCATGTGCAAGTTATGTTCTGTGATTCATATTTTATGTACTAAGGACATTACGCCTATAGAAATTCATTATCAATTACATGAAAGTATGAACAACAATGTATTAACATCAAAAACATGCAAAAATGGTGCAGAGTTTAAAAACAGACATAAAGACGTCCATGATAAACAGTGTGTCGGATAGCTATCAGTATCAAACTGATGGCGACTGTGTTTTGAGATAGAAAAGGGATATTTTTGTGCAAGTTAATGCCTACTGGACAACAATAAACGCTGATTGTTACTGTCAGACTTTGAAGAACCTTTGCTGTGCAATTCAGAACAAAAGAGGAAGAATACTGCGAAGGGAGTGCATTTTCATCAGGACAACGCTTGTCCCCACACCGCCTGTGCAGCAACTGACCTCATCAAACAATTTGGATGGGACAATGTCACACATTTCCCTCCATCAGCCCAGACCTAGCACCAAATGATGATCATCTCTTTTCTGCGTTGAAGTTACAGCTGGATGGAAAGAATTTCAGGACCGACAAGAAGTTGAAAGTAGAGGTTGTACGCTACATGCACAATGCGGCGGTAGAGTTCTATGACAAAGGTATATGAAAAATGCTACATTGCATGCAAAAATGTATCAATCGCAATGGAGATTATGTAGAAAAATTGTAGATGGTCTAGGATTTTCAACAATGTATGATTCATTTCAAATATACATATTTTTCTTTGTGAAAAAAAAAGTAGACTTTTATTTTATGAACAATCCTCATATGATGTGTTCATAAATGATTTTTATGAAATACAACATAATGGATAATGGAAAAATTCTAAAAGTACCTAAAATCCTTAATCCTTAAAGTATTTCCTACAATACTTTAAAGGTATAAGATTCAGTAAAGGTAAAATCCACTGACATTCACTACCTATAATAGAAAAGATGCAATAATTGTATATATTAACAATTTTCGCACATTCATGCAGGTACTACATTAATCGTAAAAAGAGTTCCCCAATAAATCACATTAAGTCCCAATGGCCTCTTCAGAAGGCAGGTGAGTGATGATAGATATAGGGAGTTCTATTATCCTAGGTATGGAAAACTGCCAGCCTCCGTGGCTGAGTGGCAGCATCTCGGCCCTTCATCTGGAGGATCCGGGTTCGAATCCTGGTCAGGCATGGCATTTTTCTCACACGCTACTATTCATTCATCTCATCCCTCTGAAGATATACTTAATTGTGGTTCTGGAGATTAAAAAAAAAAAAAAAAAGGTATGGAAAACTGCCCCAAAAAGTGTCTCAACTTCTTCACAAAGTCAATGGTATTAGAATATAGAAAGCAATGAAAAATCACAGTATTAAGGATCCTAGTGATAACTTCTTGCATGATATTATGATGGCTTCTACTGTTTAATGTTCCTGAGTTAAAACAGCTTCTCATTTGGATCTCTGAGAGAAGCAACAAAAAAGGACCAGCTGGTCCTTTTTTTGTTGCTTCTAAAATGAACCTTAAATGTCAAGACTTTGTTACAGAGTGGAACGTTAGAGAATCTCAAAAGGGAAATGAAGATAGATAAAATGGATATATTAAGACTGAGTGAAATAAGGTGGGAAGGATAGGGTGAAATGAAGAGTGGTGAAATTAACATTTCCTAATCAGGAAGGAAAAAAGGAAAATCTGAGCACCAATAATTATGAGGAATGAAGTACCAAAATGGATGCAGAAAGTATTTTATTTAAATGATAGATTAATACTGTTAAGGTTACCAAAGTGTAATAATATTTACAATAACATTTATTTAAAAAATCATAAAAGGAAGATATATATATATATATATATATATATACATACATATATTGGTATACCGTAAGAAAAAGCTCACTATCGGAGAGGCTATACCTTAGTATATAGGAATGCGGTATAAGAAAGTCTGTAATTCACTGACTTTCTTATAATAGAATGTCTTTGAAGACATTCGGAGAGGCTATACCTTAGTATATAGGAATGCGGTATAAGAAAGTCAGTAATTCACTGACTTTCTTATAATAGAATGTCTTTGAAGGTAGTAAAGAAACAGAATATAGAAAAGTCAAAGAAATTGAATGAGGAGTTAATGGAAGAAAAACTAGCAAAAGCAATTAAAGAGCAAAAAGGAAAATGTGAACAGTACGACAATGAGAACAGAGGAAATGAGCCCCAGATGAAAACAAAACATGCCACAGTAAAAATAGCACAGGTAAAAGTAGTCTATTATGAAGGAAAGAGAGCTAAGAAATTATGGATAAAAAGAGAAATGCTAAAGTAACTGGTAGAATAAGAAAATGTAAGGGTGATAATTTGCAAATTAAACAAAGAGGAAAGGAAGATAACACAAAAGCTAGGGTTAGGTGGTTAAAGGTAGAACGCAATGATATTGAAAATTTAGAAAAAAAGGGCAATACAGTATGATATAAAAGTGTACAAGTAAATATGCCCACATCTAATTACACAAAAGACATTGAAGAAATATAAGAGAGAATTTAAGATGTAATAAAATCAGAGAAGGAATGCTATAAGATTCTGGAAAGCTATGGTCAGAGAAGATAAAGAGGAAAGTGTGGTAGGAAAATTTGGCATAGCGGCAAGGAATGGAAGGGGGATAGCATAGAAGAATGTTGTTGAGAACAAAGTATTTATTACCCATACTTGATTCAAAAACCATAAAAGGAAAAATTCAATAAACCATAAAAACATTTTCCCTATGGAAAAAGCTAGCTTACAAATACACCATATCTTAGTAGATGTAATATAGAAATGCTGTTAATAAATCCACTGGATTTCTAGGTGCAGATATAAAGTGTAATTAGGTGCTACTTATGATGGAAATGAGAATACCTTTAAAGAAGGTAGAGAAAGTGACAGCAGTTAAGAAATGGACATTTCTTAAAAGATGAAGAGCATTACATGGAATAAACAAGATGGAGTTAGTAAAATAAGAAAAATTAAGGATAAGGAAGATAAAATGTAGATGAGATGAATGAGGTAAAAAGAAAATGATGAAAGGAATACATGGAGGACCTGTATATACAAGAGAGAAACCTGATGAACTAAACATAAAAAAGAAATTGAGGAACATAAAAAGGAATGTAGCTGAAAAGAATAAAGGTCTGTCAATATTAAAACGTGATGTACAGAAAGGAATTAAGGAAATTCAGAAAAAAAATCAACTGGGGTAGATGAAATTTACAGACTTTTTTTTTATTTATAAAGAATCTTATAAATATTTTAATAAGAACTGTCCAACAGCTTATATTCTATTGGAGAATGGCCTGAATGCTTTGTGAAAACAATAATGACATCAATTATAAAGAAAACTGGTACCACAAAATTTTAAAACACAGTATAATAACTTGAATAGTGCATACCACTAAAATATTAATAGTCCTAAACTGAAGGTTGATAAGAGTAATGGAAAAGAATGCAGGAGAGGAACAGTCAGACTTCAGGAAAGGGAAAGTAATGAGAGATGTCAGGAAGTGATTAAAGACATATTAAAGAGACAAACAGCAGTAATTAAGATATATTACTGACTGGGTGGATTTAGGTCAGAGTATTAAGCAAGTTTGTGATCTCTTACTGATATAGTTCAACATTTTCTTTAAAGATATGATAAAGAATATATAAGAAAATAAAATCCCTTTCAGCATGCCAGAAGGCGGAGGTAGATTTCACCGGTGCTAAGTAGAGGATAAAAAAGATTTCCAACTTAAAGTTAAGAAAAACTTCAAATTTACTCAATATGACAATGGTTGCATATGAAAAAGTTTCACATGTTTAGCATACAACAAGCCCCATCTTACAATTCCAGCAACATTTTGGTCATCCTTGCCATAAGGGTTGGTCATATCAAAAACTGTTTCAGACAAAAGTTTTAGGTAATTTAGAGGGCTAACGACCACTTTAAACTGATTCAATACTGTGACTATTAAGGGAGGTATGATTTTTTGTCTTCAAAACCCCTTTTTTATCCAAAGATTGCTGATATCAAAAAACTTTACTTATATAAGTTTTAGGCCCTTATCCAAAGAATAGTAGGAACTTTAAATGAATTCAATATTTTACATAATAAGAAAGTTAAAGCAATATTTTGTTTTTCAAAGAAGCCCTCACTCCATTTCTACCCCATGGTCTGATTTTGCCCATTAACTCAACCGAGATTTTGGGTCATTATATTCTATATATATCAATTAGAAAGTGATTGGCGCAAAATTACTGCAGTTGTCATGTCCACAAGAAAAAATATATATATTTATATATAAATGTATATAAACTTTTGAACTGATGGTGGTTTTGGGGTTTAGGCGATGTGAAATGTAAATATAAGTCAAAATTTTCTGGAAGTCGAATCATGGTACTTGTTACAATGGGTAGCTTTCTACCTATTGCATTATTATTTATTTTGAATTAAAATAAATATAAGAAAAACTAAAACAGAAGTAAACTACAAAGCGGATTTAGTGGTAAGAACAAGTGAAAGAAAAGAAAAGGCACAAAAATAACAGATATTTGAGGACTATGGTGACAGAGGACTAGAAGAACACAGTTAAAATAAAAGGAAGGATAACAATGGCAAAGGAACCTTCAGTAAGAAGAGGAAATTACAATTTATTAAAGGATTGACTTGAAGTTAAAGAGAGGTTAACCAAATACTATACATGGAGGTCCTGTTTTGAGCATGGACAGAAAATAGATTGAGGCTTCTGAAATGTTGATATAGAGAAGGATGAAGAAATTAAGATGGACAATGAAGAATGAGGAAGTAATAAATGCAATTAAAGAAGAGCACTTATGCAGGAAGCACACAAAAGAAAAGGAAATTGATCAGAAAAAGTGAAACTGAAGAAGAAAAAGTATGATGTTAATAGATGAGATGGAATTGTAACTACAAGGGAATGAATAAGAAGGCTTGGGAAAGTAACAGAAGGAGACAGCTATGATGTAAGGGCTCTGCAACCAGGCAGAACACCAGATAATGATGATGATGTAATTTGTTAAAAATCACCTATGAACAAAAATTTTAAATTCTATTAAAAAACCACCTAGTACAGAATATTGAGATGAGACATATATTACCTTAATTTTTCATTAAAGTACTTTCACAGATCCCGCATCCTCAATCAAGATTGAAATAATTCCTTTATTACATCACGCTCTATAAAAAAAGATGGTGTGTGGGTTTTTTGTTTTAAGTGCTCACATTTTTATTTTAGCAGCTACTACATTGGCAATCGGTGCAGAGTGAATCAATGATGACGTGCTCCGGGCAGCTACATATGGATACTCTCTCCTGTTAGAAGCCGTCCGTTGTTAATTTATTTATAGATTTAATTTCATTTCTAAGCATAATTACTTCTTTTTTTTTTTATATTTTATATTTGGTTTTTATTTATTTATTAACTCCATTTATTTAGTTTGATTAATAAAAAGGGATTATTAGTAAGTATTAAGCAGTTAAAAAAAGGATTCTTTATTTAGCGGGAGAAAGTTGTTGGCATGCATCTGGCTGATGCATCACATGTGATGCTACTCTGTGCCAGTAGCAGCTGCTAGAATGGCAATTGACACAACCTCACATGAACACACACCACATTAAATGAAGAAGACAGCGTTCCCAAGCCAATTCTCTGATACAAAGAATATGGCTAGCATTAAACATTATTATAATTCTATTAAAAACTATTAAATTCCATATCTATTCACTACTTAACCGCATTTGAAATATGAAAGCAATAAAACGTTGAGAAAAAGAACATATGGCAGTCGCGGGACTGGCCGACAGAAGTTATTAGTTCTTTTACAAGTTACAGATGTATGTTTTCTTTTCTTGAAAAAATTCCCCCATTTCCACACACACACACACACACACACACACATATATATAAAATTTGTGTGTATATATGTATGTATAATATTAATAATTGTCAGACATTAATTTAAAAATTTGAAATCCGCGTGCAAGAGTTGGTATTACTGACACCGTA
>JAAAKQ030516637.1:3603-19282 GCA_010016005.3 Zanna intricata
TGTATCAAATCAGTCGTACTTTTCATGAAAGCATTAGTTTAAGTGTGTGATTTAATTGTGCAATATAGTAAAAAAAAAAAAAAAAAAAGCTGAAAATGCACTAAAGAAACCTTGACTTTCGATTCCTGTGAACCAATGTGCTTAGAGATCAATGGACTCTATTCTCAATAGGTTTAGATCGCCCCACTTTTATTAAATTCAGTTAAGCTTTGAGTTATCTAATTCAAAATTATAAAAACAACAATAGAATGTTTATTCTTTTATATATTGAATTAAATAATAAAATTACCTTATAAAATGTAATTTGTGTGCTAATTTTAGTAAATGGAAAAATATGATTCATTAGTAGCCGTCATTACCCCTAAAACTTGAGAAAAAAATTAATTAGTTTATGAAAGAAATAATTTATAATAAAAATAATAAATAAAATAAAATAATTTAAATAAAAGAAGTTAACAAAAAATAATAATAAAAATAAAATAAAAATTCTTTGGGACTCTCAACAGGAGTAAAAATCGCGTTAAAAAATATATATATATTTTAATAAAATTTAAAATAAGAATTTAATAAAAGTGGGGTGATTTAAACCTATTGAGAATAGTCCATTGATCTCCAAGCACATTGGTTCACAGGAATTGAAAGTTAGTCAAGGTTTCTTTAGTGCATTTTCAGATTTTTTTTTGTTTTACTATATTGCACAATTAAATCACACAATTTATATATATATATATATATATATATATATATATCAGCTGATTTCGAAGTCTAAAGTTCTAAGGTTCAAATCTTATTAAACGTTTTTTATACCGATTTGAATAAATTTTTGGATAAATTTTCACTTATTTGAATAATAGATCGTGGGTACCGGTGTTCTTTCGTGCTTGGGTTTCAATTAACCACACTTCTCAGGAGTGGTCCGCTGAGATTGTACAAGACTACACTTCATTCACATACATACATATCATCCTCTGAAGTAATACCTAACTGTAATTCCGGAGGTTAAATAGAAAAAGATATTACAATTTATATATATATATAATGAGGGAGAGAGAGAAATAAAGAAATAAATTATATTGATAAATTCTAACACAAAGAAAAGAAAAAATTCTGCGTCACCATTATAAAAACACGAAACATAACATTGTTCAGTTTTTTACACCACTTATCCAATTTAACATGTTGCCCCTTAATAAATAAAATTTATTCAAGAAATTCGTTTTTTTAATCCTTTATCAACATAATAAAGATGACTGTTTAAATTATTCCGCTAAAGTTCCTCAGGAATAGAAATAATTTTATTAAAAAAGCTACTTTAGCTTGTTATTCTCTTAAGAGTATCTAACTTTAATAATTTACTGAAAGCATATGTAACATTATCTCTTACAAAGAGAAATTTGAAGGAAAAAAGTTGTGAAAATTGCACTTTCAGTGTAGTCATAGAACTTGTTTTGAATATCTCCTGCGTTACTTGTTCTTCGTTAACATACATATTAAAAAAAAGAATCTCTTAAGTATATCATACTTGAATAAATGTTGAATAAATGTAGAACGAAGTTTGAAACAAGCCATATATGAATATTTTATGAATTCCTACTGATGAAGTACGTGGTTCTAAACATTGTGTTCATTTTTTGTTGTGAAAAGTATTAGCAAAATAACACCATTTATTTATTTTCACATGATAGAAGTTGTCTTATAAGAGTGAATCCGATTCTAAAATTCGGTTACACTGTCCAACAAATATTTATTATTCTGTTTGACTACCGGTTTAATTTATGCGCATATATTTAAATACAGTGTAGCTGATTAAGAAAACAAATAAGTAGATTTAATGACGTTGGTCAGATATTTACACTGAAAAACGTATTTCACAAATTAGAAGTTGAATAACATAATCAAGGGATCTTCAATAAGGACTTATTAGATGACATAACCTACATTTCTAGTTGACCGAAGGGGAATCGATTCCCGCACAAAAAGATATTTTTTTTATCTTTGAATATATCGGAGAGCAATAAATTTTACTTTTAGTGTTCAGTCAAATAAAATTATCCTGTAAATCATCCTGTTTATAAAATATTTCAGTTGATGGGGAATGTTGTTCGAGAATACATTTATGCGTTATTCCAAGAAGGTTCATATTAATTATGTACAAAAGTTTACAAAGGTTCCTTCCTTATTAAATAATAAATCTTCTTTAAGAAACGTTAATAAACGATACACAAGTTTAGTACAAATGTTTTATACAAATAAGAAGACAGAAGAAGAAAAGAAAGAATTAATGCATATATATAAATATTTGTAAACATTAAGATTATTTTTAAAATATTAGATTTCATTTACAAAAAGTTATTATTATTATTGTTGCTATTACTCCCTCCTCCCCTTCCCTTGTCACCGGGTCGGGGACGAGGTTGTTGCAACCAAGCCAACCGCAAAGTACCTCGGTATTATGATTGACCGTAAAGTCAGGTTTGCTGAGCAGCTTTGGAGAGCCGTCGACAGAGCTGCAAAAATCATAACCGATCTCAGCCGGCTCATAACGAATGTCGGCGGACCGAAGGCTAGCAGACGGCAACAGCTGATGTCCACGGTGCATTCCGTCCTGTTATACGGGGCGAAAGAATGGGCTCAAGTATTAAGATTCGAAATAAACCGGAAACGGCTCGCGCCGTTTCCAGTTCAAGGCAGCGCACCGCAACCTTGAGAGTCGCTTTCGCTTATTGGACGGTTTCCGAGCCTGCCGTACTGGTGATCGCTGGTATCATACGCGTTGCTTTTTTGGCAAAGCAGCGCCATGCGGCCTACAGCAGACTATGGACAGGCGGGGACCGGAAGAACATTGCCAAGGGCAACGGACTGACAAGTTTCTTGCACTCACAAGTTTCTTGGACTCACAAGAGGCGTAGGGTTACGATACCAGAAGATAATGGAACGCAAGGCTTACCCTCTGGTCAGACCGTAGAAGGAGCGTGGGGAGATGGAGTAATAAGTGACCCAGTTTTAACAGGTTACGGTAATTCCGCGAATCTAACTGCAAAAGACACAGTTACGCCGTTTGATTACACACTAAAAAACCTAAACCTCAATTTGCACGCTTTGCATTCGAAACTAAACTGATATTCTACAGTCCCTTTCGCCTCTTTATATTGCTGAGAGTACGACGTGCTCAAACATATAATTAATCATATTCGCATCTTCGAACATGACGGTCTCACAGCGAATATTATTAAAGCAAACCAAATTAAGGAGCACGTATATATCATGTAACCTAATTTGCTCATGTTTGTACACCTCATACATGCATGTTCATACCTGTCGCTATCAACTTAGCTAAATAGTTTTGTCTAGGTTTCATTGGATTAGAATTGTGGGTCGCGAAATATTTATTATATTTTTTTTTACTTTTTGGTGAACGTAGAGCTAAAAACGTTGAGAATCGCTGATCTAGAATGATTTCCTTAGAATTTACACTGACTTATACAAAAAAAAAAAAAAACAATCTTAATGTGATCTCAACCCCCATCAATCAATCATTGTATTTTATTAGTTAATTTCAACACGTAAATTTTTATTTCATTTTTAATTATCTTAGCTCGGAAATGTTGTTTATATTGATAGTCTAATGGTACTTAATTTTTCAATAGCCTATCTTTTTCAAAATATTTTGGGTTGATAAAAATGAAATAATTCTGTTATAATCATATTTTCTTTTATATATGTTTATTTCTGAATAATATACAGTTGAGAGATGCAGAAAATATCATTTACAAGTAATTATATTAACAATAAATATATTTTATTATGACACTAACAGTAATTATAAATTAATTTGTACCATTTTTCTTACCATCAACAATATAACATTGTTAATATAGAAACCTGTTCCGCCCTATCAAAATATATTGCACATTCTTTCGTCAAACTCTTCCAGTATATCATTAATTCTATTTTTTATGGTTGATTAATTTTTTTTATATTTCTTAATTACCTAAAATTATTAAAATCTGTAATTTACTACTCTATTACTAGTCGCCTAAAACAGTGCAATATAGTATGAATCAACAGTGAGCAATATGAAATCGGTGGAAAGAATCGACAGTGGAACGAAATATAAAATAGTTACATCAATCAGAGATTTTAAACTTTCATTTTATTCGCAGTAAAAAGGTCATACCTGTTGTTATTTAACACACTTTTAAATTTAACTGGCAGAGAAAATGTGTGGAAATGAACGTAAACAGGGATTTTTAAAATACAATTTACACAAAGATCTCTTTTGGAAATCTGTTATACTTTGATATTAACTCCTTTGGATGACGTTATATACTATATTCAATTTTACGGCATATTAAAGAAAAATGTCTTTGGTTCATATCTTTTAAATATTTGTATATTAATACAAATTTCTTTTGTATATTAATTGCTTATATTCTAAGAAAGTAGAAAACATATTTTTTAAGAAATATGATGTGGACACTACATGACTTCATTGTATGCCTATTAAATTGCATATACACAGTTTTTTTTTAAATGATATTTACATAAAATTTATATATATAACTTCTAATGTGGTAACCATGATGAAAACATTCACAAATTTATAGTGTTTTCTTCGTATTCTTCCATCTTACATTTAATATCATATTGAAATATTATTCAGGATTACTGCCACATCTTTAAATGCTGAAATTTAGTTCATATAATTTTCAAATGTTATTTATGAACGGATTGGAAGATACCCTACTTTAGATACAATCCCGCCGTAATGTAACCATCACCTATGAATATCTGCCGAATGTTAGTTGGCTTGACGATATCAGTCGTCTTTCTTCCTCGAAATATTTCTTTTCTTTAAATTTTGAAGCCAGGCAAATTAATTACAGATAGATTTCGTGTCCCGTAAAAAATATTCTCCTAAAATTTTTTTTCTCTTAAAAATTAAGAAATAATTAAATAATATTAACAATTAATAAAATCCACCTTACGAGCAAATTGAGATAAATCTTAGATCTTTCAGCTTACTTTTTTTTTAACCTCCGGAACCACCGTTAAGGATGAGATCCTAGATCGTTAAGGATGATCCTTCAGAGGATGAGATGAATGAATTGTAGCGTGTGTGAAAAACGCCATGTCTGATCGGGATTCGAACTCGGGACCTCAGGAATGAAAGGCTGAGACGCTACCACTCAGCCACGGAGGCCGGCAAGCTTACTTGAAAGCCATCATCAGGAGTTATAAAATATTACATTGAAGTCAAAAATTATAAGTTAAAATATATATAACAGTGATGACTGTCCGGTCCTAACAGTATATACTGAAGGAATATATATGTACCTGGTTGATTAAAAGGAAATCAAACGGAATCATGTTATCAATGAGATAATTAAATTATTTTTTTTTTTTTGTATTCATTAATTTTAAAAATTTAATTAAAAATTATTTAAGAATTAAATTAATTTATTTACATTTATAAAATGTTTTTAAATAATACATCATGTTTAAATATTTTTTGCTCATTAAATAAATGTTTATTAATACAATAAATATGATATTTCTCTGAATTAAAATTATTATAATATTTATCAAAATATTTAAGATTTTCATGAAATTATTATGATCGTACGTATGACCGTATTCTGTTATATATTTGGCAGAGTTGTAGTTTTTTGGTTTGTTATTTTTAATGCTAATTGTGTGCTCTTTTGTACGTATGGAAAATTTTTGATTGGTCATACCCAAACATACTGTATCACATAAAAATCTTCAAACAAGACTGTATACTTATTTATTAAAGCTGGTATCATTATTATATGAATGTTTATTATAATTATTATTAATATATTTAACTAATTTATTATTAGTAGAATATGCAGATTTTATGCATTTTTTTCCAATTTTTTACTGAAAGGTATATATTTAATTTTTATATATATTTTATCCTTTTTATCTGTTAATAATTTTTTGTTGCTATTTATATTAATTTTATTATATAATTTGTTTATAGAACCAACATTATAACCGTTTGCAAAAGCAATGCTTTTAATTCTATCTATTGCCGGCCTCCGTAGCCGAGTGGTAGCGTCTCGGCTTTTCATCCGGAGGTCCCGGATTCGAATCCCGGTCAGGCATGACATTTTTCACACACGCTACAATTCGTTCATCTCATCCTCTGAAGATATAACCTTAACGGTGGTTCCGGAGGTGGAAAAAAAAATTCTATCTATTTCCATACTTGAAGAAATTTTGTCATATTTGATGTATTTTATGGTTCTATATATTATATTAATGTGCTAGCAAAGTGGATTTTATAACTTTTTAACATGAAATAGATATAAGCGGTACCATGTTCGAGAAATTGATTAAGAAATATTAATTGAGATAATTTTTGTATTTTTAGGTTAATAATAAGCGAAAGGGTATTTATCAGATTAATAATTAAACATAATCCTAACTGCCTAGTTACTCGTACTATTCGTCTCAGTTTTTGTAATTTAAGCACAAATTATCATCTATCATGAGATGTTTGTACTATTACATATCTGACTGACCGCTCCAGTACTTAATCATCATTTTACTTGGATTTTAATCTAAACTTGTATTTATTGCTAAGTCAAGCAATTTGCTCGTATGTTTATTTTATCTGATTTATATATCGTATTATATTCTTTTCATACGGTTTCTGGTCGTATAATATGAATTATGTACCTTTTATTGTTCCATGTTCAGATTTTATAAAACTAGCAGCATTTGTAATTTTATGTTAATAAATAAAACGGCGGATGAACTATGATATTACATTTCTTCAGATTTTTGTGTTTTTAACTGGATAATTACCGGATTTTATTCTAAAAATAAATTTTGCAATTTAGATTAAATAAAAATTATTACTTGCGCCAGCTGTACAAAATATATCAGATTGAGAAAGAGCATTATTTATCCTGATCGATTTCTATCTGTTTTCATGTCATAGTAAATAAGATATAATAGTGAAACCATTAACTTGCCAGTGAACTCGTTTTGTGTATGTGCGTGCGTGGGTGCGTACGTGCGTGTGTGTGTGTGTGTGTGTGTGTGAGTGAGTGTGTTTGTACCAGTAAATGGATTAATGTCCATTCATAACAAACCCGATTGTCACTTCAATCTGATTTATAAATTTATGATACACATATTGAATGCCAGTAATGGTTGGTAGTAAATATTATTTACAGCTGACAATATCGTTCATCGAAATCAAACGAGCTAGCACCATTATCTGAGATAATTTCAAACAGTGATTCACCCACCTTAAATATATTTCATGTTTTATTATTATTGTTATATATTTTTAAGTACAGAATAAAAAATTACAATAGTATAAATATACTAATTTTATGTTGATAAAAAAAAGATAATTTTACAAAATTTATAAAAAAAAAATTTTGCTTCCTTCTGCGAAGTAAAAAAAGTATTATTATTGAAAAAAATCTCGGTTTTCAGATTTCAACGGAAATATCCATTTGACCATCCCTGAATCCATTTTTACTAGTTTCTGCGTCATGTCTACGTACATCTAGTTTCTTCGTACGTACTAGCTCAAAAACGATTAGCCGTAGGGTGTTAAAATTTTGAATTTAGGACTGTTGAAATATCTAGTTGTGCACTTCCCCTGTTGATTGTAATCGACTGAACCAGAAGCTGTCCAAAAAAAAACCAAAATTCCAAAAAAAATTTGGATTTGGACTTTTTCTTAACTGCAGTAATAAGCCCTCATTGACAGCTTTTCAATGATATATCATAATTGATACTTATTTTCATTTGTTCCAGAGTAAATATAATAAAATTTTAAGTAATGAAATATTTTTATACGGATGAAGTTATATTTATACGAATTTGAATACTAGATCGTGGATACCGGTGTTCTTTGACGGTTAGGTTTCAATTAACACACTTTTCAGGAGTGGTTGACCTGAGATTGTACAAGACTACACTTCATTCACAATCATACATATCTTCCTCATTCATCCTCTGAAGTAATACCTTACAATAGTTCCGGAGGGTAAAAAGAAAAGAGAGAGAAAGAGAAGTAATGAAATATTTGGATTTTACAACAGAACACATCGGTTCGAATCAGATTTCATCTCCTTTTCTTTCTTTTTTTAACTTTTTTTTTTAATTTAAATATATTGATTTATTACAATTATTAACCCATGATCGTAAATAATTTTTTACAATAAGTAATAATTCAATAATAATAATTAAAAGAAAAATGACAAGTTATCAATGAAATAAAATTTTATGGACTTTTTAAAAACGTGTGTGTAATTTAAGAGGCATTATTACATATGTGACATGTAACAGATTTGGTGAAATATTTGATTATTTAATATTAATTGAAAATTATAATTTAGAATCGTATTATTTTTTAATTTTCGTACAAGGAAGTCATTTGTGTGTCCACATCAGTTTTTTTTTTTTTTTTTTAATATCATCACTTTATTTGTGGTGTTATGCATGTGTGTATCATTACCGATGACTTTGAATCTTTGCAATAAACTTTTTTAATTTCAATAATAAAGAAAACAATTTAGAAATGAAATTTCTTTATCTACAATTTTATGTTAGTGTGCGCACTTGCGTCAGGTAGTGCGTGTGTGTTTTTACGTGTGTTCGTGCGTGCGTGCGTGTGTTTTTGTGTTTATTAGCCGGAGGTGTGTGATTTCAGTTCACTCCAGAAACAACAAACTAAAATTTTTAATTTTAAGTGAGATTTTATTTATTACTTGAAACAGTTGCTTGAAATATTTATACGTAGACCGTTATAGAAACGGTACCTGGGGCATACGTGAAAATTGGAAATCTATATTACTGTTATTTTGTATTAGAGTTATCATTCGGTAATTAGTTTTATTTCTTTTATCAGATAGTTTATATTCTATTTTTTTTTTAAGTCCAGTCGTTTTTAAATATGATTAGTATTCCAAGGTTTTTTTTACTATACTAATTTTAAACAATGTATTTTATTTAGATGTTTCATTAAAATTATCACTTCAGTCAAAGCTCAAAATGAAATAACATTTCCTGTTATTTAATTTTTATATTCTATTTTAACACTTTCCAATATAAATTCAAAAGAATAGTTAATGTAAACATCAATTAAATTTATCAGTAAATATAAATTTCAAAATGTTATTTAAATAGCCAAATCACTCTATATATATATATATATATATATATATAAGGCATATATATATATATATATATATATATATGCCTTTTCTATCTAATATTTGTATTTACAGTTGAACTACTCTGTCTTTCATATAAAGGCAGTATTGGATATTATTTTTTATTGTAAAGATTTTATTTGTTACAATACCGGCCTAAATCCTTTAATCTAGTGAGGTAAAAAAATGGTGGAAAGTTGATATTTTCCAGATTTATAAATATATATAATTTGAAAACAATCAGTTAAAATGTCTTATTAAAATTCATCAAAAGGAAATTTAAAATTAAGGCATTACAAACATTGCACCACCCAACCCTTTCACCCTTTCTTCCAAAAGGTAGAGTAAATACCCACAAATACTTCTAAAGTAGCCCATTCGTTTAGTGGTTAACGCGACATCGCAAATCAGCTGATTTCTTAATCGAGAGTCCAAGGTTCAAATCCTAGTAAACATACATGAGATAGGTTCTTCAAATTTAGGATGTTTGTAATTCAAATTTATATCTGTCGACCCGTTTATCTTTTTACCAATTGATTGGGATTTTTATACACTAGCAGCTGTTTTAGTGTAACAGTAGTAAATAAAATCTACTAGTTATTCACCAGGGAAACTTAATTATAGGATTGTTAGCTTCCGCTATTGTTCAACTGCATTTATTTAAGGTTGACATACACGAAACGCCTAGATATTTTGTTGTAGAGTCAAGAGTAATACTTTTATATGGATTGGAATACTAAATCGTGGATACTGGTATTCTTTGGTGAGTTTTTTCCTTCACCCCTGGGCCGAACCAACATTGAAGTATTACACAGCTCGGGGGTTGTTGTCCACTCTATGGGCCTCTCCGTCCACCGGAAATACATTTCGCACGACAGGTTATTCCACCAGTTCGGATCCTTTCTTCTACCTGCCTCAAGCCCCGAGAGTGGAAGATCAGAGCCAACAAAGTCAATCCTAGACCCCCACACCAGAGGCCGGGACTCAGGCTTTATTCCCATGCCTCTAATGTGGCTCTCCCGCACAGGAGACCACATCGGTTCTTTGGTTGTTGGGTTTCACTTAATCATACTTCTCAGGAGTGGTCGACCTGAGATTGTACAAGACTACACTTCATTCACATTCATACATATATCATCCTCATTCATCCTTTGAAGTAATATCTTACGGTAGTTCTGGAGGTTAAACAGAAAAAAATAATTCTTCTAAATTTTTCAAATATCATATTTGAAACAATTTAAAAATTAGAGGTTGGAATATATTTGACTTTTTTTATACGTCTAATAAGATTTTTTTTAATTTTTTTTTATAATTAATAAAATCGTGTGTATGTGCGCGCGCGTGTGTGTGTATGTGTTTTCTGTAGTTTATTATTTGACGATAGAAATAATCATAGAACCATAATACCACTAAACGCGAATTTTATACAAACTTAATAATTAAATAATTTTATGTGATGGATATAAAATAAATGAAATTACTTCTATATTGAAGTACTTTAAACAAGTTCGAATAAACTTTTAACAAGGCTTAAAAAAAAGAAGAAGATTATTAATAGAAATTATTCTATATTGTAATGAATCAGCTACCAGAATAAGAACAAGTTTTGCTCATTTTTTTTCTTCTTTTGTTTTTATATTAAATGCTGTATAATTTAAAAAGTGGAGTTGAATTTAAAAGCTCAGCAGAAACTATTATAAAACAATTTTATTTTAATAAAATATTATTTACTGAATTCATGACCGAAACTTTCTTTTTTTTTTTTTTTGAATAAAAAAAGATTTATATAAAATAATATTTGTATTTTTCCTGAAGAAACTTTTAATTACCGCCCAACTTCTTATTTACTTTCAAACACAAATTGTAGATTCATAAAATTTTCATTTACTTCATCTTCTTGCTGAATATTAATCTTTTAAGGTGGAGACTGCGGTTCTTTCATTCCGCTGTTCAGTGTATTGCCGGCCTCCGTGGCGCGAGTGGTAGCGTCTCAGCCTTTCATCCGGAGGTTCCGGGTTCAAATCCCGGTCAGGCATAGTACTTTTCACAAACGCTACAATTCATTCATCTCATCCTCTGATGATAAAACCTAACGATGGTTCCAGAAGTTAAATAAACAAACAAAAAAAAAAAGTTCAGTGTATTTTTTTGGCCATTTGCAATTACTGCCGTCAACCGAATAGTACAAATTATTTATGATGTTATTAATACGCATATTGCTGGATATTATTTCTTTTGTTATTCAAAATCGCTCTGATGTTCTTTTCTTGCAACATTTTCGAAATGCGAGATCTCTTTAGTATTGGATTCATAGAGAATTAAATTAAACATCTGAATTATAAAATACTTAAAAGATATTTGAAAATGATCTTGTTCAAAAACATACTTTAATGCAAATATATTCGTTATTTCATTGTCTATTAACCTTTGTTATTTACCATCATCATTGCTCTAGCTAGCCTTTTTATGTCTTGATTTTCATGGTGGTTTGCAGATCAAATAGTCTTTAATTCGATTCCTGACAAGAATCTGTCATTTCTTCAACTAAAACTATCCATCTCGCTCTAATCAGTAAAATATGTATTTATGGCATGTCTAATATTGTAATAATATAAATTTCAACCAGATTTTGACTCCCATATAGATCCCAAAACCATGTACATTTAATTTTTTACTAACTGCAGGACGTGCCTACGGCACGCCTCCGCAAATAGGCCCTCCGAGAGGGTTGACTTGGCGGGCGACGTCTCGGAATGGAATTATTAGGTGTCCAAAATTGATTATCTCTTGTGTAATTTTTTTTTAATGATAAAAATTGATATAACGAAAGTTAAGTTAAAAAAAATGATACTAACGATTCGGAATTTTCGGCTAGCGATCGGTACATTCCGGTGCTTATTTTTTTGTTACAGTTCATTATTTAAGGAGAAAAACAATTATATAAATAAATAAAAAATATGTAAAAAAAAAAATTTTAAACACAACTCTTAAATACATAACACTAAAATGTAAAAAATAATTTTAGGGCGGTACCTCAAAGTGGATTTGACAACAAGCTTAGATAATAATTTGTAAGATTATGTGAAAGTCATAGCTTCAAAATAAAAATTTGATGTTTATGTACATTTTTTTCTTATGCGAGATGAATTTCCTAAAGACTGGAGTGCAAACAGACATAAGAAAAAATTGGCAAAAAATCAAATTTTAAATTTGAAGCTATGACTTACACATAATCTTACATATCACTAAACAGACAACAAGAAAAAAGGGTTTCCGTTTTCTTTATTATCCATGTTTTGGCCCCGTGTAATAACATACTCCAAACAAAAAAATCTTGCAAATCTCTTTCTTTTATCAGTATATATATTTTTTGTTATAAACAGATTTCTAATCTTTTCAAAGCCATTTTACTATACGCAATTCTGCTTCTAATTTTTTCCTTGGACTCTCATCAAACTTTATTGTGCTTCCAAGGTATATTCAAAACTACCAAATTGTTCTAATTATTTCTCCTCAATACTAATCTTTATTGCACCTACTCCTTCGATATTCTCATTACTCTGTATTTATCAGCGTTTATTCTCATTCTAAACTTTTCTCATCTATTCTTATTCTATTCATTACTTTTTGTAGCTTCTCTTCAGTTTCAGCCATTACTACTTGGTCATCTGCAAACATTGTTTTTATTTTCTCTCCCACTACTGTCACATAATCACCATCCTCTAAGTCTTCCAAAGCTTCCTTATTTAGTTGCTCTTGATAAATGTTAAAAAGGATTAGTGTTACGAAGCATTCTTCTTTAACTTCCCAACTTTACTGCTTTTATTTATTCTCCTTCCATATGAACCTATACTCATTGCCCTTATTATTCCTTAATAAATCATTTATCCCTTCAATCCAAACCTGTTTCCCTCAAAAATCTTTAGATTAGTAGAAATCTCGAAAGATTTCTCCCAGTCAATGAAACATTTACACAAAACTTTGATTAAATTTATCCATCAAAACTTTCAAAGAACATAATTTTTTGTTTTTTTAGGTTTTTTGTTTTCATAGGTTTCATTTTTTTTAGGTTTTTTGTTTTCATAGGTTTTATTTTCTCAGAATTAAATTTTTTACAAGTTTTGATGATAAAATTTAGACATTTATTAGTCGTTTATCGAAGTTGTGTACTTCAAACCTAAAAATTGCTTTCTGTTTTACATTTGATATCATGAAAACTATGGGAGATACGTTTCCTTAACCAATTTTATTCTATTTTTCTGGTCAAGAAACAGAAGTTTCTTGACAGAGTAAACATCAAGTTTACTCTTTATATAATGCCGTAAAAATTTCGGTATGATCTCATTTCACTGAGGAAACTGAAATCCGGGAGAAATTTTTTCTCGCCATAACTCGATAACGAAGTGTTTTCGGACGTATGTTGTTTATACAAAGTTTTTTGGTAATTTAAACTGTAAAATTATTTCCCTTTCCTCCTGAATTACTATCTATTTATTTTATAAATAAAACTTGAGATTACATTATAGAGTTTAGGCTATTCATGCCTTGATATGAAATCACTTGGTCATCAGAAATATTTGTTATAAAGAAATGCAGATATGACCCTGATAACAGTAAAATTAAGGGAAAGGTTTTTCCAGGAAATTATTAATTTTTGTGATATTCAAGTAAATTTTTCGATTATTTAATTTAAAATTTAAACAAAATTTATTAAAAATAGACAATTTGAAATTATAATTGTTAATTTTTGGAATCAATTATAAATAACTTAAAATTGAATGTAATTCTTGAAATGGAAATTTCTTTGAATGGGAATTTCGGTAGAAAGGCTTAGACAGATCTATCAGTAATCTCGATTACTTGGACTTGACATCTGCTACATTTCCATTTAATTAAAGAAAGATGTCTTAAGTAAATGAGACATATAATAAGATTGTAACAAGTCAGGATGAAAGAGATATTTGATGAAAATACTACTGAAATGGAATAAGATCAAATTAGAGGATCAAAACTTGAAAGTTAGGCATGATATTTTGAGTTAATCTTTATACCTTAATGATACTAACCTAGGATATGAATTACTAAAGGACGAAATAGATGAACCAGATTGTTAATCTTACCATGTAAATTATAACTAAGTACGGGCATAATGTTTATCAAATTTTTCAGTTGTGAGAAAATTCTGGGATTAAGAGTTTGTACCTAGCTAAAACATTCAATTTTCGTTACACTTAAAATTAATTTTTAAGTTTTCTGATATATAATTAATTATATAATTCCTGAATTTATATTAATTTATTATTATTATTAAAAAATTGCAATAATAAATAAAGAAAAAAGGAACATACTAAAATAAATACAGAATGTATCAAAAAGAATGACTACATTTCAAACATATATCTCATAATAAAAATATGTTACAAGACAAATTACACACTCTTTAAAAATGTTTAAAATTTCATTTATCAAGCTATAAATGTTCGTTATGCCCTTATCAAGACATTAGCTGAATTCTTCCACCACACGATGCAGACAGTCTTTCATTACAGACGTTTCTGCAGATGTTATCCTGGTTTTCATTTCATCTAAATCAGCAGATAATGATGATAGAAAATACAAAAGAAAATATCATGAAATGTTTAATGTTTGAAGATCTTGGGAGCCAAATATGTACTGCTGTCATGGGCTCCTGAGTGCCCTTTTCTTTTTTTTTTTCGATGAGTTGCGAAGGAATGCATTTACGTACGTCCCATGGGGTCTTCATGGGGGTGTGTCGGACTCAGAACCGGGGATACTAGTTGTCCCAAGCTAGCCCATCTAGCGAACTAAATAGCCTTTCTAGGCGGCTAAGCAGTGTAACCTTCCCCCTACCGACTAAACCACCCTCACCGCTCTCCGCCGCCCCGAGACCGGTACCCGCAGTTAAGCATTACTCAGTCTCGGGGAGAAAGTGAGTGCCCTATCCAGCGTCAACGTGTCATTTACAAGGTCAATATTGAAACCAGAACTGTAAAGTTTAATAAAATTGCATAAACCGCTTGTTATATTATTTAAAATCAATTCAATTTTAGCCGAGAAAGGTCACAATGTTTTGAAATTGCTTTTTTCTTCTCCGAATTAAATCCGGTCGAAAAAATTTGGGCGGTTTTAAAAGAATATGTCGTGAAAAAGAACGTTCATTTTAAATTAGATGACGCTCTTGTATTAATTTAAAAACGAACAAATTCAATTACGAATGCTGAATGCAAATCAAGGTGTAACGATGTCAAGAAAATAGAAAAATTTTATTTATCTCGTGAACCTTTAATTGATGCCATTGAAAGTGTTGTTATTAACGTAAATGGCGATAGCAATTGACTAATTTAAGTGATGATTAGTGACAACAGGTATCTGATTGCGTCTCGGCCTTTCATTCGGAGGTCCCGGGTTCGAATCCCGGTCAGGCATGGCATTTTTCACACACGCTACAATTC
>JAAAKQ030516659.1:0-19281 GCA_010016005.3 Zanna intricata
AACGACTGGCACTGGATAGGGAATCTTGGAGAGCTGCATCAAACCAGTCAAATGACTGAAGACAAAAAAAAAAAACAGTAGACTCATATTTTAGCTCATAATATTCTTTGGATGTACACTTTTTTAAATTTCTCTCACATGCTAAGGTGGGAAACTGATCGTTATTATATACTTGGTAATTACGTTTCCACGATATGATGGAACTGCTATTTTTATACAATTAATGATATATAATAGTCACTAAAATGTCATTATATCATTATCATTGTAAAATTGATGGAAAAAACTTATAGTTACTCCCGGAGAAAAAGGTTTCCATTATGCAAAAGTTAGAGTACATCAAATGGTATTTTTTGAGTACTAATTCAATTGCTGTGCTTTTAATTCTTAGTAAGTCTCAGCAGCAATTTCTTTGTCACTTTTAACTTCCTATTGGTGTAGATGAGTTATTTAAGTTTAATTAGCCAGTAGATTGTTTATCTCTTTTAATTGAATTATATAAATTAACGAGCTTACTGTGATTCCTTGAACAATAACCGGACAATGTTTCAAAATATAATTTATATATATATATATATAAGGAAAATAATATTAAAAAACAGAATAATGTTAATATAGACAAAACTAAAAGTGGGACTCTGAAAAACAAAATCGTTCTTAAAAAAAATTGTTTACAGTTTTTAAGATTACTGAATCAATGATTTCCTTTACATTTTAGTGTGATGTTGACCGATGATCTTAACTCCGTCGACAAAGTCATGAGCGCAGTAAGAATTAGGTTATCAACCGGTTTAAAGCTGATCGAATCAGCAAAAGTCTATTCTTTACCATCTAGCTATTTCGATTCTTCTCGCGATATTAAATACACACCATAATATGTGTAGTTAAATTTTTTCGTGATTAAGTTCTTTCACAATAGGCAATAGGCTCAAAAGAGAATTTATATGGTGTAGCTTTAGGATGATCATTCTTCAAACAGTGGTGATAATTAAACTCAACTGAGGCGAGAAAACTGGTAACATAAAATTAAGATTTTACTAAAAGTAAATAAAAGTTTAAGTGTACTAAAATTAATAAATTCACGGTAACACTAAAATGGTTTGTGGAATTATTATTTACCAAAATTGAGTTCGTTGTTTAAAAATAATTTTATGTGTTTCATATGTTAAATCTAAAGATGTATTTGTTGAGATATTTTAAGTCTCAGTGAAAAAAAGTAATTACGATATTCTTTATTACTTATTTAATATGAATTAGTATTTTGGCGTTTTAAATGACATTTTTAGTATTTTAATTTCCAGTGCATGTATGTAAAATACGGAAAATACGGTAAAACACTGAAATGATGGAAATAGATAAACTAAAACTACAGAAAAAACATATTGAGATCTACATAAGGTGACGTATGGATAAAATGATATTTAAAACTAAATGAGTTTAAGAAGTGTAGAGGTACATGTTTTTCTCATGCACGATGAGGAAGATTAGATGTTTGAAAATTTGTTGAAATGTTTTATGTGTAATATTATAGATGAAGTATTATAGATATAAATGTTCGTTAAAAACAACATTCGTTAAATGTTCGTTAAAGAAGTAGATCGCGCTAGTTTTACAAAACAGAGGTCAAATGAAGATTGATTCCTTCCACCAAGAAAAAACTTGGCTAAAATAATTTAGAGAATGAGTACATAACGTATGACAAGAAAAGTTATGTAGAAGTTGGGGTAAATTAAGTGGCGTTAAAACCAGAGCATATCACTTTAGCTTTGATCGAATAAGGAGTGGCTATTTTCTGGGATACATTGGCATGTTCTGCATGATTCATGCCTCTTAATTCATTGAATTTCTGCCAGGGACCAGAAAATATTCAAATGAGGAAATGGAATGTAATTATATTATTAGTAATACATCCTTGTCGGCGAGTTAGAAGCTAATTTCACGGTAAAAAGTCGTTTGATTTTGTTTCCAATTAGTTCTTTTTATTAAAGTATGCATTAATTTTCCTTTATAACTCATTGTTTTATAAAAAATAAATATTAAACAGAATTTTGATTACTTTATTACTTTTATTTACGTTATCGACTTTACGCCCAATTGAAACACGGGAAAAATTTTAAATAATTCCCTAAAGTCAGTAACTTATACGTTTTGGTGTTTTAATCATTTTAGATGTTTATCGACGGTAAGATTTTCCAGTTATCGTACATATTCATGAATGATTTCATCTATGGATGATTAGTTTTAAAAATTAAAACCAAATTACGTTTGATTTAATAAAGTAAAGAAAAAAAATTTATATTGTTACAAGTAACTATTATTAAAACGGAAATGTGATATTTAAAACCAAGATTTTTGTAAAATAATCGCTACATTAATTACTGTGAAGACAAAATTATAATATTGATTACAAGCTGTTATTGCAGAATGCTGCTCATTAGACATCAGCTAACAAGTTTCTTGTGAATGCTTTTATATATCGCCGGGCTGCCATGAAATAATATTTACTTGTTATTTTCTTTTTTACTGTGTAATTATGTATGCATTATTCTTTTTTTAATCATTATTACGTGAAGGATTCTTTAAATGGAGATTTATTTCTCGGAAAACAACCAAATTGTGCGTATACCAACCCAAATTTGGCCAAATTGGGTGAGGACAAAGATAATACATTAATTAGAATTAACTAAGTTTTAATGTATATTTCAGAATTTTTTCCACGATTCACATTTTTGTAAAGTCGATTTAAATTTAAAAATTAGTGAACAAATGATTTTTTTTAGTGAAGACAGGTTTGAGAAATGAAATGAAATTTAAAAAAAAATTGATTGAATGATAAATACATACTCATTTTTTTACTAATATTACGATTTGAGAAATATTCAATATTGGATGTTTCTTGATCTAAAATTTCACATAGCAGGTTTGATATCAAAATAAATCGTATAAATAAAAAATAAATAAAAAAAATTATTTATATTAAATAAGTATGGTAATTCTGAAAAAAAAAATGTTGTTATAATCACTTAAATAAAAACAGTTTTGTTTAATTATTTTAATTATGCTTTTTATCACAATATATTACTTGACGTACAATATTGTTTTTCAGTCATATGAAACTTTTATTAAAGTAACTGTAGCTTTTTTTAACTTTTGAGCATAAAAGTTTTTTTTACCAACATTTCATCTTTAGAAATACGGAGTTCAACAGATTTTTATAATAAGTTTCTGGTTAGTTGGTTTGTCGGTTATTTTTTATTTACAGGTTATTTCAGATTGTGTTGAACTAAGTTAACGATCTGCAAGGTACGTTCTAAATTTATGTATAATTGAACAGATCTTTGTGCTGAACTTCAGTTAGGTTACCCCTATTCTCAATAGCGACTCAATTTCATTATAATTCATACTGATGTACCATTTTAATATTACACAATAAACTTCTTAAACAATTTTCCGTCAAATAAAATAGAGCATTTCAGTAAAATTTTTCCCCTTTCTTTTGTAGTAATAGAATAATAATAATTACTATAAACAAATTTAGAGTACATAAGAAATCGAACAAAAAATACTAATTATGTACATTTTTTACAACCTACTAAAGAAAAACAGTAGGTACGCTGGTAAATTTGAGTTATTAAATCTTTTCGCTTGAGAAATTGTTAGATGAATATACTTTTTTAGTAATTTTGTTTAAAGTAGATTTTTGTGAAATCCAATAAAAAAAATATCGTTGAATTTCTTAATAAATAACTACACAGAAGTAAATAAATTTTTCTGTTTTATGTTTTAACTTACACGTAACTTAACATCTATTTACTAATTTTAGAAAAAACTTACCAGAAATTCTCAACATTGTTGAATTTAACTGAGAACTGTAATTTAACCTAACAGAATCTGAATATGATAACGGAGATATAATGTAAACTCCACCTTTTGAACCAGCAATACACTAAACTATATCCCTAATTAAATGATGAATTTTGTCAATAAGTTTGAGTCACAGCTAAAATTGTCTACGATTTCTATGATCCGAACTTACTTTAATAATTTCTTTTGAATTTGTTTCAATTTTGTTACTGTTGGAGAAACAATTATTTTACAATTAATGTTTTTAGAATATAATTTAAAATTGTGACTTAAAAATTTTATTGAGGTTGAGAGGAATTTGGTAATGGGAAACGGAATTAATTATGTAAAATAAAAATTTGAAATACAGAAAAAGAAGAGAATTATTTATAATCCACATAAGTTAGTTTATTCATAAGTATAAAATATCAGTAGACATATTTGAATTAGGAAAGGTTTAAGATAAGAATAAAGTCTGTCAATGTATTTTTGATTTATTGAAATTGAAAAACCTTTAAAGAATAATGTTAATAATTAAAATTTGTTGTATTGCGATGTTTCAGTTAATTAGAAGTAAAATAATAAAAAGAAAAAAAAGGTAAAAATTATAGCCAATTTCATTAACTAGGACATACAGTATAGAAATGTAAAACGAAGTTAAAAACAAGGTAATCATGAAATATTGTATAATGGAATAAGTTAATTTATCAGGTCTTACGTGAAATTATTAAACTAATCTTATTGAACAGCTCGACTAAACTTTCTCTTAACATAATTTTCACTTCGTTTTTAATGGACCGCAACCCATTAAAAGCTTATCCTTTACTTTAAACATCATCACATTGATACTTAAACCGTTTATTATATTATATGTTAATAATATCAAATAGTTAAAACTCACTCCACCGATCAATATCCAAAACAATTCGGTTACTGAAGATCCGTAAAACAATTTCTGTTTGTCTACAATTTCGTGAACTTCCACGATAAGTTACTGGTAATATTAATATTGGTTTTTAATTAGCACTTATCACAATCAACTTGGCATCTACAGCTGTGGTTCTTTAATACAAGCTTCAATACGACTCTATCACCAAAATAGAGGAGCTATGGTACTAACTGATTGGTTGAAGGGAACTTGGAGATAAAAAGAAGACAGTTTTGAGGAACTTCCCCTAAATAGCCTAGAGCCTTTAGACAAGCAACAAAACAAAAAATTAGATGTGTTTAAAAAAAAATTTGATTTGGACATCACATGACTTCCTTTTATACCTAATTAATTACATAATACACTTTTTTCTTTTCTTTTTTTATTGTTATTATTGAATTATTATGTATTGTAAGAAATTGTTTAATAATTTTTAATAAATATTTAAATTTATTATTAATAAATTAATATATTTAAATTTAAAAAAAAAGTTAAAAAAAAGAAGGAAATGAGTTTCCTTATGGATTTATGAATTATGAATTATTAATCATGAGTTATGAATTTCTTTAATTTTATTTAGCTATAACTCTACAACAAAGAAAACTAAGTACCAGTTATGATATTTCGTTGAAAAGCTCTCAATGAGTGGTTATTATTGCAGTTAAGAAAAAGTCCGAAATCAAAAAAGTCCGTAAATCCAAGTTAATCCAAAGTCCAGTTTTTGGGTTTTGGGCCTTTTTGGACAGTTTGGTCAGTTGATTGCAATCAAAAGGGTGCACAAATAGATGTTACAACAGTCCTAAATTAAAAATTCTATGGCTTTTTTTTTTTTGAGTTATGGGAGATACGTACGTACAGACGTCACACTAAAACTAGTCAGAATGTATACAGGAATGGTAAAAAAGGATACTTCCGTTGAAATATGTAAACCAAAATTTTTCCCGGTTACAACTTTGCACAAAGTACAATGAAGAAAAAAGCACGTTGTTCATAAGTAAAACTATGTAGCAATGAAGAAATCTTCGTTAAAGACTTCTGGATTTGTAAGAATATGTTAATTGTGTGATTTTTGAATGAATTTAATCTATTGATAATTAATATATTTAAGTTAATAAGTAATAACAATATTGTAAAAATTTATTATTTATTTATTAACCAGTTCTCTGCACATATTTATTTTTTATGCATTACTTTAAAATCAATACCGCATTTAAATCCTAAAATCTTCTAAGAATACAATAAATTATTAGCTTAAAACTAATAGAATTCCATCGTGTCCATTTATTCTTTAAATTATCAGATAAGTAAAAAATTCCATTACCTTTGAAATGAACTACCATTTAATTATGTAAATACTTTGTAATTACATAAATACTTAATCTGAAATCTAATAATACCAACAATCATAAAACAAGCATATACTAAAACATAATAAAATTATGAGGAAACAGGAAATATTTTTATGGTAAAATGCAGGAACGGGAAAACGATACTTTTTTTTATACTACATATGAATAAGCTTGACGACGCTGTTCTAAACAGCGGTCCCAAGATCTTACTCTATAATTCTTTAATTTAAACTTTTCTAGAAATATACATCTATTTCTCGTGTTTCAACACTTTTGTAATTACCTTTTTAAGTTTTAAAAAATTGTTTAATGTTATCGAAAAATGCTTTGGTATATTATTTTGTTGAGTAAACGTTAGATTTGGCTTAATAAAATCATTTCAGGTAAAGATGAGAAACTAATAAAAAAATATTTTAATAAATGCTACAATCAAAATTTATATTTTAGTTTCAAATAATACGTAAATTTTATTTATTAACAGAAAATTAAAAAAATATGTGAAGATTTAAGAAGTGAATTTTTTTTTTAAAATGAGAGTAGTCTTTAGTTTGAAGTGAAAACACTTGATGTTCGTTTTCTTTCCAACATTTCATTTATCTCTTTTTTGGTCACAAACTATTTTACGTACCGTATTACTTTTAAAACAAACGTAGAAACGAGGGTAAAATACTATAGACACAAACTATTTCACTGAAATTCCTGTTTGATACATTTCAATTTTATTAATTATATGTATGATTAATTTTATAGATATATATATTTTGAATTGTGTAGATACAGTGAACATTTCCGTAAAATTTAATTTTTAATAATATGAATTTGCATTCTTATGTAAATATCAATGTATTCACATTCAATATGTAAACACATTTTAGAATCGACTTGGAATGAAAAGTCGTTCACTCGATTATTCACTACTTTATCGAAATAATTTGGCCACTCATTTTCAACTAGGAAATTACAAATATAGTTCTTTTATTATCGTAATATTTATCTTAATGTAATTTTATGCCACACACAAATACAGCATTACATGTTTAACCTTTATGATTTTTATTTACCGTTAAACCATAATACTGTATTTTGAAAATTTATATTACCTAAAAAACTATAAATCGCCAACGCGATTACCTTTGCTAAACCTATGCAATTAAATATGTAAAATATTTTAACCCACTAAAAATAATATTAATAAAGTTAAAAAAACACAATAATACAAGAACTGTTAAAAACTGAGACTATTTTCAACATTTATAAACTAGACTACATTTTTTTTATTCAAATTAATGCTATAGCTCCAAAATGCGAAACAGTACCGGTTGAAATAGGTCAAAATAGTTAACAACATATTAATCAGTAATTAAAAGATATAAATTTTTACGTAAAGAAATTAATTGCTTTCTAAATAAACTTTCATCAAGATATATAACACATAAAATAATGGATTATAAGTGATGTGAGGTGATAAGATAAAAACCAGACGATAAAATTCAGAGTACGATTTTTTTTTAAATGGTTATAAGTTAATGAAATAAGATGTTGAATTTAGTTAAGTGGGATTACTCACACCGTCATAACACAGACCACTCAAACTGAGGCTATTGAAGAAACAGGAATTTCTAACTTACTAGCGAGTAATCTAACAGACGATGAGTTGTTAAATATTATACCTAAGCGCTCGCCGTCACCATTTGTTGAGAGTGAAACATGAAAGAAGCCTAAGAACAATGGCAGGTGACAGATGTAGCTTCATCGATATATCTAATATTATCTCTAATAGCTGAGAAAAGTGGGCGTCGAGAGTATGTCAGATATAAGCTTCAAACTCGGTAACATCATTAAAGATAATGTCATGGGATCGGTGTCATCAAGCACCGCGAAATACAGGTTTTACTATAACCCAGAGTCTGGCGAACGTGGTTCTTCCGAGGTTATTTTGCAAGCAATAAGGAAAAGGATGGTGAAATCCCCTATGCCGATATTCACCTTAGCAAATGGGAGCCTTTCAATAATTGTAAAGAAAACCTTGCTGACCTATTTATTTAAGAATAGTGATGAACCAGTCTTGATTACCACATCTGTAGGATGTGCAGACATCCTTCATAGGGGCAGGTTGGAGCCGTTCGCAATCTGCATCTGCCAAGAAATCGAATTAGAAGAGAATCGCACTGTAGTGGTAAAGGCCCCCCGCAAGTCTTATGCCAATTTGTTGAGGACTCTGAAGACTTGAGAGCATCAAAATCAACAAGAGATGAAGGAGAGCGTCCTCTCCTTCATCCTCCTCTTGTTGCATAAGGGACGAGAAGGAGAATTACATGTTCGTATTAAGAGAGTACAGAAAGCAGAACAATTCAGAACGGTGCTTAGAGATACGGCTGTCGGTTTACAGGTTGATTTCAGGACGAAAATAGGAAGAAGGGCCATCGTCCACATAAAGGACATTGATGCTGAAACCACTGAGGCAAAGGTTCAGGATGATATTGCACAGGTGTTGGATGTTGGGTCCATCTGAGAACTTCAAGATTTCATTAGTTCGGCTGCATACGGTGAAACTAATTATGCCACCTTCGTCACATGTAGAGCAGCGATGAGACTTACAGAGTCAAGAGTCAAAATTGGTTAGGTTCATTGCAGAGCCCAAATAAGGGAGGACGAAGATAAATGTTACAGATTCTGGTGATCTAGACATAGAAGCGCGAATTTTAAAGGACCCAACCGCAAGAACTCTGTTTCAACTGCGGCGGTAAAGGGCATAAGATTAGCGAATGTAGGAAGTCTAAAAAACGGTTTGGATTGTGGAGGAGTTAGTCATGGCACCGGAGGCTGGATGTGCGCCTTATCCAAGAATGATTAGGCTGATGTTGACAGAAGCCAACCGGAGTGCACTTTCTACCGATATCGTGTGTGAGCTGACTACTCAACACTTGATCGAATTTTTGGTAACATCAGTACCGAATCGTTTCAAAGGAGTTAAGAGTTACTGGCAAGCTGATACAGCAGGGAATGTGGCTATACGGGGCGTTAGCGGCAGGCTGGCAAGGCAACTGATAATGATGGGAATTACATAGACGTGATGGTTGGTTTTTTTTTTCGAAATTTCAGAGGCAATAATAATTGGCGCTTACATCTCATCCAATTGTGATCTAGAGAGATATGCAGCATTCATATACTGCTTACGTACAATTATAACGAGTACTCATAAAAGAAATATAATTATGGGAGATTTCAATTGTAAATTTTGACTGATAGGCAGCAGTTACACTAATCGTCGCGGTAAGTTATTGGCCGATGGTTTGTTGGCAACAGGATTGTTTTGTATGAATGATGGTACACCCACTTTTTGTGCTCGTGGCCATGCTACAGTTCTTGATTTGACGTTACTAGATGAAAGATGGAGAAATTACTCTTGCTCCTGGCAGGTTTTAGACGACTAAATCGCACCAGTGACCACATAGCTACAACTGTGAAGATCCGGCATGACACTCTCCCCAATCAGAAAAGCGAACGGCCTTGTCGTCTAACACATCGCCAAGTGAATACAGCAGTGGCAAATAATTTATGTCTCATTGACGATGAGGAATCAATCCCGCCAGAGTTACTGCAGAGGATCATTAAAAGAGAGATTGACAGATTATCGGTCAGGAACGAACGACAAAAATCCGAATATTGGTGGACTACGGGAATTACAGTAGTTGCGTTGTAGAAAGCAACGCTTGCCTAGATAAAACAGTGGCGATTATGAGGAGGCGGCACAAAAAATGATAGATTGCCGAAAGGCTTTGAATTTTCTAATTCATGTTGTAGATTTGGGAAAATTTTTTATTTGATTTGCTCTATGCACACGTTCTAGATATATGTCTAGAACAGTAAATTATATTTGCCAGTAAAAGATTAAAACTAAACGCATTAATATTAAAATGGATTTTTTTTGTGAGTATGTTTTCGGTGGCTTAATATTCTAACCAAGAATTTGATCTGTTTTACTGTTAACCCAGTGTGCATAATTTTTTTTTAGAAACAATAAAACAGTTACTTATTAAAGAATAGAAAATTGTTTCCACTATTCTGTAAGAGGTACAGAATAAAATGGAACATCTTTGAAACATTTTAGATTGCTTTTTAAAATGTCTAAAAAGTCTTTTAAAGGAACTTAACTGTACACCAATATTCTACTTTGAAATCTTTGTTATAATTGTAAATTGTAGCTTCCGACGTGTTGTTCTATGTATTTTTATTTTTTAATTTTTAAAGTTTCTCCTAATCTTTTAACGGAACAGTTGAAGAAATTTACAATGTGGTTTACCATCTTTTGTTTAGTCCAACAGTAAGTTAACTATCATCAGTCTTGTTATAAATTTTAATTCTTGAGTTAGAACTAAGCCACGATATCATGGCTTGCCATGACAGCATGGCTAAGCCGTGTTGTCATTTATACAATTTTTACTTCCTTATTCAAAGTAAAGGAAGTATTGTGATCCGAAAAATTTCCGTTTCAGATTTCAGCGGAAATTCCATTTCGATTAGTTTCGGCGTGACGTTTGTACGTACCTTATTCGTACGTACCCATAACTCAAAAACGATTAGCCGTAAAATGTTGAAACCTGTTGTAATAGTATAACTGTTGTAACCTCTCCCTTAACCTCTCTGTTGTGCATCTCCCGTTTTGATTGCAATCAACTGAACTAAAAATGTCTACAAAAACCCAATTCCAAAAAAAATTGGATTTTGACGTTTTTAAAAAGCCCTCATTGAGAGCTTTTCAATGATATATCATAAGTAGTACTTATTTTCATGCGTTCCAGAATTATATCCAAATAAAATTTTAATTAATGAAATATTTAGTTCTTTTAAGGGGAAAGGCACATCGGTTCGAATCGGACTACATCTCCTTTTTCTTTTTTTTAAATTTTTTGTTGTTTAACTATATTGATTCATTAATAATTGATTGTGAAAAAAATGTACGGTAAATAATAATCCAGAAATAACAAAAAAGAAAAAATATCAAAGTTATTATGAAATAGAATTTTATGTACTTTTCATTTAAAATAAATGTGTATATGAAATTTAATAGGTGTACAAGGAAGTCATGTGCTGTCCATATCAAATTTTTTTGGTGTTATTATCCAACTCATCCCCAGCTGTAGAAAATTTTTAATTTTTGCTTAAATATTTTCCACTTCTCTTTTATAAATAATCGTGAAAAATCCTGCGTAACACCTTAATCTAAAAGAAAGGTATTGCGTCTTCTAATGTTATCTAAAATTCACAAAAATGTAAAAGCTGATCTATTTAAACGAGCAGCCACAGTTTTATGACAATGGGTGTTGCTGGTCTGAAGGCGTGAGGCTAGCTAGAGATCGTTCTTCAAAACTCTCTTCTTCTTTTCTCTCCGATTTCCTTCAGTCAAAATTATTTTAAGAGAGAGTTAAGTGGGGATAATTTTAAGCGATTTAAAATCAAAACTATTTTTTACTTGAAACTCTTGTTGCTACGAATCGTCAGCCTTACTACTTGTGTGTGTATGAATGAATTTTTAGAAATTTGTATACTGAATATTGTAGTTAAGATCATCAAGATGATTAAAATCATCTTGTTCGATAAATCTTTTCAAGAATTTTTAGATTTAAAATATTTCGATCAAGAGTACTACTTGATAGTACTAATTGATAAATTGCATAAGTTTAAATCTCTAACGCTTGGATGCTGAGATACAACTATTAGATATAGTTGAAAACAACGGAATTGAATTCAGTTTTCATCCGGCTACTTTTCTACAAGCAATTAAAGTAGTTTTAAATATTTTAGTAATAACTGAATAATTTTAATATCTATAAATTTACTTTTTAAAGCAGAATTTCGTAAATTTTTTTGTTAATATTTCTTTTCCTTTATCAACGTTGTTCGATATTTAGTCAGTTATAGACAGAAGCTCTGAGTTTAAATAAAGTTAGTGTACTGACGTGGAATTCGTCTTTACAAAACTGATAATCCTTCGTAATTTGAATTTGGCTTACTAGATTAATTATATAATGCTAGGATTGCTAATGTAAGCAGTTAATAGTTTACATTACATATAGATAAAAACCAATAGACAAAAACCATAGATAAAGTTGCATTCCGCCAAAATTGCATCGCATTCTTACAGAAATTTTATTTGAATATTTGATCGATTATTAATCCATTTTAATGTTACATTCTTGGAGTATATGTTTTCCGGTATGATATATGCTGTACTGTACTTGAAAAAAATTATTTTTACCCTTTTATATCCATTCTATTTTCAGTTTTCCATTAGAAGATTACGAAAATTATAACTAGTTTACTAATAACGGGGCTGCTACATTTTGATGGTCCGGATTTTGGAAGATAATGATAACCACCTGGTTCTTTACCCTGTTATTTTTCCTCCTTTATCAGCTGTTTTTTTTTATATGAAGTACAGTCACCTTTGACTCTTTTGTTATCAGTAAATTAAAATGTTTCATTATACAAGCTTTTTTGAACGGGTTCCGTCTTTGTATATGTTTTTTTTTTCTGTAACCCTTCCTATTAAAAAGTTCATTACATGAAAAAGAATACTAATACATATTCCTATATAAGTAACCTTTGGGAATTTATAGGTCGAAATTAGCTCACAGTTGTAGCCCGCTCTGAAATAAAAGCTAAAATTTCATCTTTAGTTCGGAAATTTTTTCTCGTTTTATTTAAATATTTTAATTTGTATTATTTCAGTATTGTAAATATTATCAATTCTTAAATAAACATGTATATTTTTTTTAATATATATTTTCAGAATTCTTCAAACACTAAAATAATATAATAATATGTCAGTTTGTATAAATTTATTATAATTATAAATATTTATTTATAAATTAAATTATAAATTTATTTTTCAGTTTCTTACCACTTAGAAAGAATAATCTTGTGTTTCAGTATAAAATGGGAATTTTAATTTAATTTAGTTTAATACATACAGAAATTTTTTTCGTTCTGAGAAAAGCAGACATCTCTAACTTATCCGTGCTTTGGATACGCTCAACTTAATCTTTGTTACTTTTCTTTTATTTAAAATTCAATCGAAGAAAATCGTGATTAAGTTCAGAGATATACTAAATTAAATTTCTGAATCTTTTTGGTAGTAGCTTTAAATTTTAGAAACAAAGAAGGTATGCTAAATTATATAAATTTTACTTATTTTAATTTTTAATTATAAAACTATTTTATTTATATTTTTTTGTTGTCCTTTATAATACAGTATTAATCTCATTTTATAATCAAATTTACAGACACCTATCTCTTTGTTGTATTTATGCTTGAGTCATTATTACCGAAAGTCTTCAAGAATTTTTATGAATTAAATAAAATTAAACTGAATGAAATGAATCTAACTACTATTCCATTCATTTGACTCAAGTGACACAGAATCAATAACGTAATAAAATCATGGGGCTTCCAGGGAAAAAATTTAAAGCACAATTTTTTATAGCTTTCCACGATTTTCTTTATAAAAGAAAGTCAAATATCTTTTACAATAAGTCGAAATTTCTGTCGATGCAGATAAAATACGAATCGAAATCGGGGAATGCATTTAATTATTAAAGACGTGATACATATTAAAATCAATTTTTGTACTTATTCTGCGACTACGTTTTATAAGTGGCACATAAGGTCTGATAGGATTTTATTACTTTACTATTTATATTTAATTATTATTTACATTTGCGCTATTTCGGTTATTTTTTCATTGTTTTTATTTACTATAACGAAATAAATTTCCTAATTGAATTATTATTTGAATAAGTTTTATACGAGTACAAATTCCATCAGATACGCCTTGCTCTAATAATTCTTGGGATAAAAAGAAACTACTTCCAGATTTTCCTGCAAGAATCAAAGTGTCAAGGAAAACCTTTGAGCAGTATCACAAATACAGATATAGTAAATAAATATATCACAAAAAAGTGTAGTTAAAAATAAATATTAACATTAACAAAAGTCCGTGATACATATGTATATATATATATATATGTATAATAAAAATATTTATTTATGAATATATATATAATCATAAACCGTAAAAATTAAAAAGTAGAGACGTTATTGAAATTTATATTATTAGTGAAAGTAACCAAATGCAAAAAAAGTAATTTCTTTTTAAATAATAGCATTATTATTTAACATTTCTATGCAGACGAAATAAAACTACTGTTTTTCAAATCTTAGTCTACGTTTTATTACACATAGAATAAAACTTGAAAAGAATCATTTTAGAAATGTATGAAAAATATTCTGACTTAAAAAAAAAAAAAAAAAAAAAAAATTTCAGAACAAAAATGGATAGTTATGAAGAGTTTGATTGAAGAAATACTACTTAATTGTATAGACAATACTTAGTTGTAGGATACTGCTAATTTTATTGTCATTTACGAGTAATTCTTATTTAAAATAAGTCGCTGTGCGTAGATCGATTCTTGCAACTACGTCGTTGTTGCATGTATTTTTTTTATGTAAAATACTGTAAATATTGTTTCCGCACCAAGCCGGTTAACTCACAACTTAGATGAAAGAAATCGATTGATTATTCCTGCATGTAAGCTTCAGCACCATTTTTACCCGACTACGTCCATAGGAGTACTGGTACGTTTAGTTGTTCCCTTCTGTAGCTTTAAAGATTCAATTAAAACCAACTTTAGGGTAGTAGCAGGTCTTCGGTCTGGAAGTAATATAGCCTATCTTAATTGTCACTATGGACACGCTATGGCGCTACACTAGGGTCATAATTTAAAAATTACATATTTTTAAATCTGAATGATGCTATTCCATAAAACAACTTAAAAAAAAAACTCTTTGCCTCTTGTAATTTTTTTTTGAAAAAATTATTTTTCTCGAGATATAAGCGAAAAGTGTATACATTGTCATTTATTAAAGTTCACACTTCCACCATTATTGTATCCATATGACTATTAGATTGAATGGTAAAGTTACAGAAAGAACCAAAAAACGCCAAATATAATACTTATTGAAAAAGCAAAAAACCCGACTACTGACTAACAGACGCCCGAATATAATGTAAAATGTAGAAGTATTAAATTTCACATCGCTGACTAATTATCCTGAAAAGATACCTATAAAAAAGGAAGAAACACTTTTTTACTTATTTTTCATACTTATTCTAGGATCTAGGTAGATATAAACACCTAGCAGTCGGGTTTTTTGTTTTTTAATAATTATTTTATTGAGGACATATTCTTCTTTTAAAACTTGTCGATCAACGTCGGACTGAACTTTCAAACTGATTCAAACTTGACTAAAATATATAATATTAGGTGTTACATATAAATCATACTCGTATGATTTGGTCTCCTACCTGTTTGGTCAGAAAGGGGTTTGCTATTTTCTTCTAAGAACATTGTTTCAGTAAAATATTTACTGAAACAAAATTTACATAAAATTTTGAACAAATTTTTGTCTAAAACACTTTTTAATAAATTAATTCGGCTATTGGTTTTTATCTTAGGGTGGATGATAGTTCGTTTAAGCCAAGATTATTTTCAATGTTTATTACGGTCAATATTTCTGTTTAAAAAATTAAGCACAATATTTATGAAGTATGTGGGGATAGAAACCATTATTTTATCTGAATATTGGGATCGCCTTCCTCCTAATGTCAAACTTCAGTGGTAACCGCCTACTCCAATTCATCTTCTATAGTTAGATGTGTTGGAGGATGTCATGTGTATACGCTTTCTTGCGTTCATAATATGATTATATTCCACCTTTTGTTAAAAATCATTAAAAATATTCTTGTATGTACTCTTAAATAAGTTATCCCTAAACAAATACGTAGAACTAGAAATACTTAAAAAAATTTTCACACAAAACTGTGAGTGATGAAAATTTTTAATTGGATTTTTGAATTAAACGTAAAAAGTTACATTAGAACACAATGAAATTATAATCTGATAAAACTTTGTTTATTAGTGTAATGTTTCACGAAAATATTATTAAGGGAAGTTTAATTATAAGTAATTATTTTTTCGGTTCTTAAAATTAACATTATTTAATATTTTTTATGAAATTCAATCCCTGTAGCAGAAAAATGTAGGAAAAAAGAAATAACAATTCTAATAACGAAACATAAGTGACACGATCAGTTGATATTATCTTGGTAAAGCTCATATTAGAGCTGATTATATTCATCGATATTTATAACGGTTATAGAAAGCTTTATTTTTTTATATTCTTTTTTCTTTAATCGTATAAAAGATATTTCATTATTACATTTTCTTACTCAGGTAATACAAAAGTGAATGCTTTGCTGCAATTGTATCATTCAGCTAAGTAGTTCCATATATGTGTGGAAGAGTTGAGAAAAGTTTTTTTTTTGCGTATTTTACTTATATGTTTGAAGAGAGATGTAGAGCGACTCATATATGAGAGTACGTTGAGTAGGTGGTAGAAATATTACAAGTAGGAAAATAACGTGGTGGGTGTAGGATTAATAAAGATGGCTGGAATAGAGATAGTGCTGTTGAAGTTGTGTGATAAGGTGGCTTATTCACACCAGCATGCAGTCGAGCAATAAGAAAATACGAATGAGCATACAGCTCCAGGTGGACTTATGTTAGATATTACTACCGACTTATTCTCTGTCTCTATATGTTCTCTACGACTCTAAAGAGAGATCTTACCAAGATTTCGGTATGCATTTAAATATTAAAACTTCCTACAAAGCTCTTCTAATAAAAGTTTATGTAAATTTATCTTTAACTCACCGAATTGGAATAATTTCCTACATAATAAGAGCTCCTTAAATACAAGCGTTATAATTTTTTTTCAATATCTTGACTTTCTTCAACGAAAAAGAACGAGAAATTTAATTTAAAATAATTGGAAAATCACATTATATATTTATTAAAACCGGGTAATAAAAATGCAGTTTTAAGTGTGAGTAATAAAGTAAGTAAACCGTAATAATGTACAAGTCATTTGTAAAGACAAATTTTGGCAATTGTTAACAAAACTCGTTCACCAGAAATAAATTTGCAAGATTTATTTCATAATTCTACTTGGTCTTGTATATTTTTGATAAATATTTTTCACTCGTTTCGGAAATTTCAAGTAAGCAGTTTAATGCTGCATCTGTTTTAACAGCGCAAAATTTTAAAATCGCTTAGTTAAATGATAATAACTTCTTGTGGGTTGTGAGAATTATAGATCCTTCAGAAACTGTTGTTTATAAGTATGGTTGAGTCTGGAGGTTTTTAAACTACGAATAACACTACATGATAAATGTAATCTTACTAAAACTGTGTTTTTTTTATGACGTGCTGAATTGGTAGTCGTGTTTTTTTTTTTAATTTATGTAGCATTTTTTTTAATACTAAGATTAATTAATTTTTAATTACAAGGGTATGAAATTTCCTGAGGATTTACTTTTTATGGTTGTGTTAATTTAATCTTAAATAATATTTTTGAGATAAGGGATATCTTCTTATGCAACTTTTTATACTGTTAATTAAAACTGAATCTAATACAAATCATGAGACAAAACGTTTCTGCCACCAATTTTACCGGTACATGTTAACAAGTAAATGTTTTGCCGGTTAAAAATATTTTTAAAACTAAAAAAAAAAAAAATACAAAATTAATAATTGAATAATAGTAAATGAAACTACAAGAAGAAAAGCTGTCAATAAAATAAGGGTGTATGTCATATCTTCAGTTAAATTATACATAAATTGAAAAATTAAAGGTAACAAAAATCCACATTTGTCTGTAATCGATAAATTCTAGTTGAATTTTGAAATAAAATATATATAAATTTCAATTAAATTGTATTATTAGATGCATTTATTGATCGACTAAATAATTTGAAATTAACGTTGAAAAACAAATCAAACTAAATAAAATTAAAAATTAAAAAATTACATATATTTTTTACATTATAAATTATAAATTACATATATAGATTGATTCCAAATTGCAAGGCACTCTCTCGGTAGATGATTCTATAGCCAAAAATAAGAAAGAAGTAGTACCATCATAGGTTAGAAAACAATTCGTTAGTGAGTTTCGGTTCACGAAACATTTAGCCCTGCTTTCTGCTCCCTGTGAGAAATTAAAACTTAATTAAATTCTTGGGGTAAAACTTAAGAAGTAAATTTGGTGCTCTCTTATAGTTTTTGTTCAAATAAATTGCATAAAAGTAATCCTAGATCTTTATCTCACTTAGATTTTAAGAAAAGCGGGGTAAAACCCGAAAACATTTTTTCGGAAACTGCACTTTTTTATTTTGAAATAAAATAACTGTTAATTTACCAACAAACAGATAAAAGTATCTAGTTAACATTGTGGAGAATTTCATTCTGAAAAAAATTGATGTAAATAACACACTATTAAAATTAAGACCAATTTGAGAAGTTGAACTTCTTAATCTGAGAAGTTCTAATTCTTAATCTGAGAAGTTAAGAACAAAACATAAAAATATGTTTGAAAAACATAATATAAATAAAAAACAAATAGAGATCTTATCAATATCAGGAAAAATGAATAAAAAATATAATTAAAAATATAAAAGTCACATACTTTTTAGTTTTTTTCTAAACGTTATTAAATAAGAAAATGGTTTCTAAAAAAGCTTCAGTAGTAATCTTTCACTAGCCGTAATACGCAAACGAAGCTATTTAGAACATATGTTATATAAACATTTTCTATTATTTTCTGGAGTAGAATTGGTTGTGAAAGTCCTGGGAGAACTTCGTGATACACTCTGTGTTGATAATAAATAAAATTGCTACAGTTCATAAAACTATTTAACAATAATATTATTAAAAGACTATTCTGATTAACTATAAAATTATGGGTATTTTTATGTAATAAAAAAAAATACATAATGATTATAATTTTTATTCTAAAAAGCACTTTTTAACATTTTTAAAAAAGTGTTAAATTTTAAAGATTAATCAAAGTAAACTGAAAAGTAGATTTCAATTAATGGTGGGATTCTGGGTTATTTACGCTTACTTCATAACATACCCTTGATCTTATTTAGTGCCTCAATCGTCCGATAAATTAAGTTTGATAAAAAATGTTTGACGGCTAGTATTATATAGATATTATTTATTACACATATTTATTGTATAATATTTTTTTATTTAA
>JAAAKQ030516670.1:9730-39204 GCA_010016005.3 Zanna intricata
CTTTCCTGGTACTGTAGTGTTACTGCCGCTGTTATCGTAATGATTAATATAATTAATTTTTTTTTTTTTTTTTTTTTGTTTTTTTAGGTAAAGAATTATAAAAAAATTAATTTTAACAAACTAACTGCCGAATTATAGTTTTACATCGTTATTGTGTTTGTGACTGAAATAAAAATTAATAAAATTAAGTAAAATAACTTCAAGATAGGTTCAACGTAATAGTTTTACAGGTTTTTTTTTAAATACACAGTGTTTCATGAAAAATGTAACAGACTTTTAGGATGTGTAATATTGGTGAAAATGATGAAGAAAATTCATATAAAAATAGATTCGGAAACGATTTATCGAGTGGATTTCGTCCTGATTTCTGCGCCTTTGGTAAGATTAAACCTGAGTGTAATTCTTGTGACCCAAATTAATGTGGTAAATTTAGTGGTTTTATATGAAATCTGACCTGAAATTAAAAATAGTAAGTCACAGAGCCCGATGGGCTGGTCTAGCGGTTAACACGACATCACAAATCAGCTGATTTCGAATTCGAGAATTCTAAGGTTCAAATCCTAGTAAAAGTAGATATTTTTATACGGATTTGATAAATAACTAGGTCGTGGATACCGGTGTTCTTTGGTGGTTGTGTTTCATTTAACCACACTTCTCAGGAGTGGTCGACCTAAGATTATATATGACTACACTTCTTTCACATTCATACATATCATCCTCATTTATCCTCTGAAGTAATACCTTACGGTAGTTTCGGAGGCTAAACAGAAAAGAGAGTAAGTCACAGAACTGTATTTTCAGTAGTTTTTGAAAAAACTTGAGTAAAATACAAAAGATAAATTCTAATTTGTTTTTCAACACAACACACTATTTTATGTTTGTTTAATATTTTTGTTAAATGAGTAATAAACACACAAAACCTTTAAACAGTATATGTGGAAAATTTTATTTTGAGTAAAATGGTAAAAATAAGTCCACAGAAACTAATTAGGAACGTAAAGATTTTGAAGTTAATTAAAAACATATCAAAATGTAAAAAACGCACCCATGTATGTCAGTAGGTATATTTAAATAAAAAAGTCATTTGTAAGTAATTAAATAAAATATTCTATTACCAAACTTTTCAATAACTTAAATTCCGGATTAAATGCTAGAATTGGCTGCCATCTTTATGAACCTACCCTTCCTCCATCCTGTTCAATGTGTTCCTTGCAACTCTGCAAGAAACACATTTTGGTAATAACCAATCGTGAAACACAACTTTCAGACCTGTCGTTTCACTTCTGGGCAATTTTTTCAAATGATAAAAAGATATGCCATTTCCTGTGAAAGACATTAGACAAAAAAAAAAGGACTTAAATTTATTTAAAATTCATTAAATACTGGTCCCCTACCATTTTTCAGAAATAATTTTTTTTCATTGTTAATAAAATAAGTTAATAACTATCTATCTGTTTATTATGTACATTTTTTAAATATCGTTTTTTTAATAATCTGATTTTTTATCAGTTTTTAGGCAATACTGGAATACAATCGATTTCTCTGCGTCTCTAAGCAGTAGGATCATTTAAAATGATCCTAATGTTTAATTTTTCTATTTTAAATATTTCTTTTAGTCTGATTTATGTATGTTAAATTGCAGTTACATCTTTACAAATCAGTTTATAAGTGCCTGTTCTTTTGACAGGTTTAGTGCTTCTAAGGGCAGAGGCCAATTTCCTAGATGTAGTCTCGGTAGCGTTAAACTTGGAAAATTTTTTCATGTTGCTGTACGGAGGGAAATAAGTAATTTTTATCCACGCTATAATCTATCAGGCTTGTTTTGAAATAAGATTGTTTTTAAAATAAGATCTCTATTGTTTTAAAATAAGATTTTTTTTCTGTATTTGCTGAATTTTTGTTGATTCTTTGTGAATGCTGTCATCCTTATTTTTATAATGATTGATGATTGTTTAACAATGACCATCATCTAGTTCTACATTGTAAATAAAAATTTTTATAAACGATTTTAGAGGATTGTCTTGTTTTCCAACTTATTAAACCTTACTCGTTCATTATATGCAAATGTTTTATTTTACAATATTTTTTTTTTTTTACAAACAATATAAATTCCTTATAAGTTTTACATTTAATTTTGCTATACATTGGACAAAATATTTATTAAATTTTACATTTTTTAATTTTACGATGATATTTAATTAATTTTTTACGGCAAAACTCCTCTTAAAAACAGATAATTTCATAACAATTATCTGTCCAGAAAAGTCCTGGTTATTTGATTTGAAAGAGATTTCTCTATAGAATAAAAATGATTTGAGAGCAACCATTAGTAAAAACGTCTCCCGAAAAAGTTAATGGGGCCTTTCTAAGAAATTTAGGTAATTTTTTTTTTTAAATATATGCCCTTCTATTTATTAGAAGTAACCTACTACAGTATAACCGTGTACACCATTTCTCTTAAGATAATAAGATTGATTCTCGACAAAAAGAATGATCGTTTGCTATATTGTCTGTATGACATAATGACATTACTAAATGCATTGATTTAACTGTTAACTATTACGACTGATGGCGCATGATTTTTAATAATTGTATGAAATATTATTTAGAATATATTTAAAGTGAAATTTAGGGTCAACCTCAAATTAAAATATTCTTTTACCATTACTTGTTAATGATTTCATGAGACAAATAGGTTCTGGATCAATGTAGTCTGTTACACTCGTACAAACAGATTTCGAAATATGATTTTGATTAAAATGGGCTACTTTCATCACATGTTATTGTAATAAAACATATCTGAATAGAATTAGATTTCACAAACTGAAAGTATTATGTACAAATTTATACTTAGTATAATGCTCTGATATGTATTTCTTTATTATTTTGAAACCTTTCTTTATTGTTTTATTTTTCAAATTGAATTTCTCTCCAAGCAAAAAAGATATTAATCCTAATATTTTATGTTTTAAGTACATTATTTCTTTTAACACATTTTTTACATCCATGAAAAAATCAAAGTCGTCAACGAATCTTAAATCTTTTCTTCCTTCTTAGAATATTAATCTTCTCTCAAATATGTAATTCAATTCTAGTACCGCTTTAAAAACAATCTACATAGCATCAGTCAAAACCATTCCTTTTAGTATTCCCGCCTGGCCTTTTTTTTTTTTTTTACCTTCTAATCTAATTATAAATAACTCTTCTTTCAACAAATTAATGGAAATTTTTTGTTCATTTCATCATTATCTCTTCTCTTCTCTGAATCTACAAATTTTTTGTAGGCTGCTTTTTACTACTTTAACCCGCCATCTAAGATTAATCTGAGGGCCAAATGACCTTCGACGTACGTATTCTCTTAAGTATAAATTTTACTAGATGTAAATTTACTTACAAATTTTTGAAATTGATATTTTTGTTTAAATCGTTTGGAATTATATTTAATTCTCATCTCCTCATTCTATTAGGCCGGAAGGCTATAGCACCGAAAGGACTTCAGAAGACGGACTGAAATGGAATCACGCCCAGAAAACAAAGCTCATACGCGGCTAGTCTCCCAAAGGCCAGTCCCGGTCAAAAGATTTCACCCCGGTCTAAAGAATCGGACGCAGCAAATAATTCCGTTCATAAATAAAACAAAATAATTATAAGCACCACTAAATAAATATTTATCTGCCCGATAAAGGAAAAACACAGTAGCAAAGAACTTTTGTCCAGGATCTGCTAGAAGTAGTGAGATACAAATTCTCCCGCTATCCTTGTGTTCCGTTCTGATTCTCATCACAATGTGGAGTTTCTTTTAGGATCATTAATTTATTTTTCTCTTCTAAAAACTCATCAGATGATCTTTTTCCTGTAAACAGATGTTTTTATATTTTTCTTTTGCGTCTACTTAACGCTGTAGCAGAGCTACAGCTTTAGAAGGAAAAGTATTGTAATCGGTGCAATTTGGACATAGGCAGTTTTTACCGGATCTTGACGTTTTAACGCCTAAGGAACCCAAGAAACCGGATGGAAATTTTCCCGATGTTAATGTTCGTATGTACGTGTATGTGTGTTCGATGTGGCATCTAAATCACCTTATATCTCCAGAACTATTGGACTGATTTTGATCAAATTTGGTCAGATTACTTTTATATATGGAGATTTGATGCCATTAAATTTTTAAATTAAAAGATCAAGGAGGTGAGGCCTGTAGAGCATGGTTACCCTCAGTACCTCGAGATTCGCCTAATTAAGTTCATATTTTCCTTAGGAACATTTGTTAGCAATTAAAAAATAACAATATTTGGAAAAAATTTTGAAAAATCGAATCCCCACCCCAAAAAAAAAGTACTCTAAACTAGCGGCTAAGTAGGCATACTGCGTCAATAGTACCCCCTGTCAGTATCAGGAGTGCTAGTGTTGTAGTCCTCCATATTGGAATTTATCTTTTCTCTGTGGGAAATTCCCCTTTCCCTCATCCTCTTGGACCGGGAAATTTGAAATTCCACAGGATTACCAACAAAATTATTGTTTACACTTTAAATATTATTTATTTTAATTTAGTTATTATTTCAAAGGTTGGTAGCACTGACGTACAACTGTTTTAGTCATCTGCTATGTTATGATGCCACAGGTGAACAGTAGAATTAAATAAATGAATAAAAGTATTTTATACTCTTCTTTCTGTAAGTTTTCTATTAATACACTGGCACTAATAAAATTTTATTTTATTTTTTAATATGCCACATCTGCCTTTCCAGTAATCAGTAAATAATTTTCCCCACCTCACTACGTCTCGCCTTAAATCAGTCTTTCTTGGATCTTTGCGCTTTAGTTTTATTAATTCTATTTTGTTTAAATCTTATGCAATTTTTTTACCCATCGTTTTTCATTTTTATTCTTCCTAATTTTATCCATTTATTTGAATATTTTTCTGTTTTCCGAGTCTGTTTAAAAGTCAATGGTTTAATTAGTGTTGTACTTTATTCCTTCTGTTTTATTCTTATCTTTTAATAAATTAAAGTCGATTTAGAAATATATGTCGATATATTTCGAAATATATGTCGAAATATATCGACATATATTTCTAAATCAAATATCCTTGATTACCTGATTTTTTTACTACAATGTTTAATTTTATTTACGGTGTTACCTTCTACCCTTCCCTCTATTACTAAATTCCAGTAAATTATCTTGGATGTACTAATACGTGGCCAACCGACCTCGTTCATCTCTACAAGATGAACCTTCCATCTTTATTAAACTTCTGGCATCTCATTCTCCGGCATCTCAATTCTTCGTGAAGAATTTTTCACGATTTTGATACTTTATGAAATCTAAGTAATTTTCAACTGAACATCCATCAGAAGAGTATTTTTATGTTTAAAAAAAATAATGAAAATGTATTTTATACAAGGTTTATTAAACATTTTTCACTATTTCAAACTTAGTTTTTGGACAAATCTTATTATTCAAAAAAGACAGATGATCAATAAAGAACTATTTATCGGGTGCTTTCAGTCACTCAGTTAAACATACAGTAAAGAACTAGTGAAGAAAATATTGGATTTATCGATTAATTTATGAAAACAAGACCGAAAAAGTCCGTAGTTGTATATTAACAGTTAATCTCTTTCATTTTTAGCACCGAATTCACTTCGCCTTATTCAATGAAACATTAGGATCTCGTTGCTTTATTTCACTTTATTTAATATATGAAGACAATAGATCCGCAGTAATACTAACGAACAAGACTACAAGACTCTTTTAATTATCAGGAGTTCAAAATTATATGATAAATTAATCTGTTTTCATTCGCTTTTTTCATTTCACTCTTTTAATCCAAAGAAGTACAAAGATCCATCTATATATTTCTCATTTGCTTGTTTGTTTTGATAAATTATTTATATGAATACTTCCAGCCCTTTTAACTTCTATTTATTTATTATTTCTTTTTCTACTTGTTTAAATCTACAAAAAAACTGTGATGTCATACAGTCTTTATACGGCTGAACAACTACCTCGGAAAGACGTGAGCCATCTCGCGATAACATATACGAGTAGAAGATAGTTTTAAGTCAAATTAATTACAAGTAAAATTTAACTGCATAGACACAAAGATACGTAATTAAAAGAAACTTAACCTTACTTGCAGAATAATTTTTAGCGTTTCGTAGACTTTTACTGAAAAGTATAAGTTTAATAAATTTGTTTAATAAAGTATAAACAGCTAATTTAATATAAATCAATAAAGATATCGACATATAAAAATTCCCACGATGAAATTATAAACAGTTCCAGAGCTGTTTATCCCTGAGCTACCTTACACATAATTTTACAGTTAGATTACTTTTGAATGCGTTGTATGAATTGACACGACATGGGCAACAGTCCTTGTCATATGATTTTATGACGTTTATGAGTGTACTTTACTCCAATAGTACTATCTTTGTGCCGAGTAAAGGTTGCGTGATCCTTTTACATGCGGCATTGCGTGGAAGTGAAATTAATTTAAGTTTAACGTTAAATTTTTCAGTGAAGTCGGTTTGTACGGACTAGCATCTTTTATAATATATTTTTTTTAATCGTTATTTACTTCCAAAATTTTATAAATTATCTTAAAACTTATTTATGATAGTATTTGTATTTTACTATTGTTAATTTAATTAATTTTTATCTCCAAAGTCACTATGTGTTATTTTATGCTTAAAATATTTTTTTTTAATTATTATATTTTCTGTACGAATCCATTATAGTTTGAAAATTTGTTGTTAGTAATTTAAGATATGACTTTACGGTGCTAAAAAATTAAAACAAAAAAAATATGATGGAAGATTTAAACGGTGAGAAAATATTAGTAAAAGTTAAAATAGCTTTTATTCTTATAAGTATCAAGCATTTAGTTATTTTTTGATAAAAATTAGGTTTCTCCTAATTTTTTTAATAGAAATTAGGTATAAAATTTAGGTATATAGGTATATTACTCACTACATTGTATGAGATAACAACTTTTAATTCTTAGCCTCTTACCCTCTTTATGATTAAAACAAAATTTATTAATAGTGTTTTACAAGAAAAAGTTTAAAGTATACAGTATTAATAAAATTTCAAAAAGTATTTATTTATTAACCGAATTTTCCGAAATATTGAATAAATAAAACTAAAAATCCTTCCCCTAGTAATTACTATGTAATCACTAAGGTTAAGTTTTTGTTTTAATTTTTATAAAACACCTTCGAAATAATGTAGAGAACACCTCCTAAAAATATGAATAATTTTTTATGGCCCAAAAATTAAGTTTTTTATGTAGACGCATAAAAAAATTAGTCCACATTATGGATTTTATGTGGTCTAAGATATAACAGATCTCACTATGATAGTAAGAAAAAACTGTTCATAGTACACAGTTTCTAAGATTTGTTCAATATGCAATTTCTTTTTTTTAAATTGACGGGAATAAAGGTTATTACAACGTTCCCATCTTCTGTAAAACATAACGAACTGAAAATAAATTAAACTAAAAAAGGTAGAGAGATAGTCAGAAACTGCTGCCAATTTTTTTCATGAAATAATTTTATATATATATTATAAAATTATAGATAGAGATAGAGGGGGGAGGGAGAGAGAGAGAGAGTTTATCGAAAGATTCATCCCATTTCAAAAGGCTTTAACTCCGCAACCGTTAACCGCTATCGAACAAACCGTATGACATATAAGAGGGGAGTTTCACTTGGTCTCCCTTGTGACATGCTTTGTTCAGTTTCCCATGGTTGAACCCGCCACAGGTAGCGCTTTGCCTTCTCCGCAGCAATTGTGGAGCCGTGATAACTGTTCAGCGTGTTTTTCGTCAAAAATATCGTGACATTGCACCTCCTAATGATCAGAGGACTTGACTTTGATAACAGCAGTTTCAATAATTATGTAAACAGAAATTCACTGTTGGCCTTATATGTGTTGGACAAGACGTTGAGCTCATATGATAAAGTTTCGTACGTACGAAACGTCCATTTTTCGTGCCAGCCATTTCTCTGACTGTCCGGAATGTTTTGTTTTTGCAGTGATGTTTGTTACTCAAACTAATAATTGAAGTGATTAATTACTCAAACTTTAATTGGTACAAACCCTCGAAGAGGAGATAAACAACTACGTCTGGAATTTTGTGAATTATTCTTTATAAGCAGGAAAAGAGTGGATCTTTCCATTCACGCTTAGTGTTCATGAAGAGGCCACGTTTAATCTAATTGGAAATGTGAAACCGTCACAACATAAGAATATAAGGGTCAAAACCATCCCATGCAACAGTCCAACACGGAAGGGACTCTCCAGAAGTCATTGTCTTCTGCGCCGTTTTCCTAGAAAAGGTTTACTGACTGTACTTTTTAAAGAAAACATTGTTAGGGAAATCTCATATCTGTAAATATTGCAGACTGATTTTTTCAATAGTTATAGACAGATTTTGATGGATTCTTTTTCCAGCAGACGAAGCAACGTCGCACTGACATCTGCAATTCGAGCATTTCTTAACAGTGAGCTTCCACAACGATGGATCGGTCAAAAGGGACCCTCCGATTTGGCATTTCACTTTTGGCCGCTAAGATCGCTTGATCTCACTGTCTGTGGCTTTATCTTGTCGGGGTTTGTGAAAGACTCCGTTTATAACTATAGACCTTTTCAAAAACTATAGACGAACTGCGAAACCTTAAAACAACAGTAGTGGCTGCAGTTACACCAAGACAAGATCGCTCGAGCAAGGGACAACTTTAAACTATCATGTAGATGTATGTTGTGCACCCGGAGGGGGGTCATATTAAACATTTGTGAAAATTGTAAGTAAAATTACATATTTAGACGTGTATTTATGATTTATTGCAAGGTTGTATGTTCATTTATTTAAAAAAAAAATAATTCTTTTTGAACCAGATTAATTTTTTTGAAACAAAAAATGTGCATACCTGTGTGTGAAATGCGCGCGTTTGCGCGAGCGCACACACAAACATTTACATTACAGTTAAATAAAATGCAGTAAAAATATTTTTACATTATTTTTTTAAATGTGTTCTATCTGCAAGTACAAATAGTTTATTCCAAATCCTTAAAAAGACTTTAATAAATTTTCGTATAATATTATTGCTTGATCTCATTTAATCAGTCATCCTATTATTCTACAGATTTTATTAAATCCTTTCTAACAGAAATTTTTAAAATAAACTGCAAAACTAAACATCGTAAAAAAGTCCAGTTGGCTAAGCATTTTTTTAACTGTTGATAGACAAGAGCTGCAGTACGAATACGTACTGTATGAATTAAAAATTAATAACAAAACTGTGAATTCACGAGAATTTTATTATAAGAATTGCATACTATTTTATTATATCTTAGCAAGAAAGCCCTCCTTGTTCACATTAGCCGCATTACATCTATGTAGATGAGCTGAATAACTTGTTTCATAAAAACAGTATAAAAAACATTTATGGGTGATCTCATTTATTCTTCGAACACTACTGTTGTAAATATAACTTAATTTTACTACTGAAATTTGTTTTTAAAAATTACATGAAACTAAAACGCGTTTTTTTATTATTATTATTTTTTTTTAATGTTTTAATCTAATTCAGTTTACTCCCATGTGGAAACAAAAAAAAACTTAACATTATTCCCTAGTAATTTTTTTTATTATTCTATGCAAAAAATTAAATAATAAAAGGAAACTTAAAATATTTATGCAATCACCACCCAAAAACAAAATACACATCAAAAATAATAATTAACACTTTATACTCTCTCTTTCTTCTCTCTTTATCTGTTTAGCCTCCGGAACAACCGTAAGGTATTACTTCAGAGAATGAATGAGGATGATGTGAATGAAGTGTAGTCTTGTACAATCTCAGGTCGACCACTCCTGAGAAGTGTAGTTAATTGAAACCCAACTACCAAAGAACATTGGTATCCACGATCTAGTATTCAAATCCGTATAAAAATATTTACCTTTACTAGGATTTGAACCTTAGAACTCTCAACTTCGAAATCAGCTGATTTGCGATATCGTATTAACCACTAGACCAGCCCGGTGGGCTAACACTTTATACAGATTACATAAAATATACAATCGTATAAGTTCAGATGAGAAGTACTTTTACACATGAAATATGCATTGGTAAATCATTTATAAATATAATAAAGGCAGTTTTTATAATCTTTATATATTTTTTTATATACACACACTAGCATCCTCGTCACGGCTTCTTCCGCGCTATATGGTTACTTGCGTTTCCCGTCGCGGTGAAGGAATTTTACGTGGTCAGGGCTCTGCCCTCTGGAACTCCTGAATTCATTAAACTCATGCTTTAGAGAATAATAATGATAAAAAAAATTATACAATTCCTTTGACGTCCCCATTGGATTCATTCCTGAATTTGAAGTTTGTGTGTAATTTTGTATACGTATATTAATATATAGATAAAATTCTTTATGTGCCTATAAATATATAAAATATTAAATTAAACAATCATTCCTATAAATAAATTTATATGTATATAAATTAAATAAACAAAGAAGAGATATTGTCCGAAGCCATAAATGGCCTAATTTGTATAGCTTAAAATTTAAGCAAATTCAAGTAAATGGAATTATAATAGATAATCAAAGTACTACAAAATTTTTATAAATCATTAATATTTAGGGCGAACTAAATATTAATTTACAGGAAATTATATATCATATAACAAAATTTATAAAACAAAAATATACTGACTGCTAGAATTAATTTTACATTAACAAAAGTAAATAAATTTGTTTAACAAAAAACAAAAAGAAGTTTGAAGGAACTAAAAGTAAAAAGGTTGTAAGTTATAATTATCCAACCACCCGCGTTGCCAGGTTGATAACAGAAGAGACAAGATTGTTTCTTCGTTAGCTTCGGAAAACCGATAAACTGCAGCAGTAATTTTTTTCATGACTCCAGCGAAATATACGTGATAAAAGTATTTGGTGTTATTTTGTAAGTATTTAACGTTTCTTAACCTTGGAACTAAACTCAAAAAGTGATAAATACCTTTTTTTTTATAACTATTGTTTAATTTTATTAAAGTTCCCCCTAATAATAAGTAAAAATACCAAATGTTGATTTTTTCTGCATTACTCTACGATAACTAAAAAATAATAAATTTTTCACATCTAAAAATTTAATTTTTATGAATCGGAAGCCATAGTAAAATTTACCCTTTTTCTTGAATCTCATTCATGAGATACTGTCTTCTACAAAATATCATCTTCCATATTCAAATATTTTACAAGGAAAATTCCAATTTAAAATTTTATAAAATCTGCAATATATGAATAATTAGGGATTAACTTGTATTTTTCACAATTTCGTGAGTTTGAGACGTAAATTAGGGTGTTTTCTACTTTCTTAGAATGTGCTAAATTTCCGCAGTGTTTATTTTATTATTTTACTCTGTAAGAATTATATAGGTTCATTTTATTAAATGTAGAAATTTTTATTTTCTCCTCAATAAATCTTATTATGTAAAGGTAAATAGAAGTTATCAGGAATTCAAAATTTCAGTAAGTAATGGAACAGAACGGAAACAGGACGTGACGCAAGGGCAGTGATATTATGTTAAAAAAATTAAATAATCTAGATAAAAGAACCTAAGTGTCGATGTATACATTAATTATTATGCATAAACGCAACAACTATCTGAATATTGGTATCAAAATTAAAGTTTTGCTTTGGTTTTCATTGCATAGCAGGAACGAATCCAGTAGGGACATCAAAGATATTGATGTTTCTTGTTTGTACCACTAACAGCAGAAGAAGAATTTTTCCGGCAAATCGATCTTTTCCGGACAAATTATTTGAATATTATACCCACTTTTTTTTTAAAATTACATCGATATTTATTGTATCACAACTACTATTTTTTCTTAGATTATAATATATATATACACAATAAATATCCTTTATAGTGACCTCCAAGAGACTGACGATTTTAGGTTGTTATAACCGATGTTATAGCTTAGTGGTACTTTTAACAAGCCATCACTATGTGTAATGTAATACAGTAATAATAATAATTTATTTCCGCAGAAATATTATTAAAAAAAAAAAAACACAAAACTACGCAATAATAAATACAAATACTGTAGAGTAAAAAAAGAGAGAGAAAAATTGTAAAAATTACTTTTTCTGCAAAAAGTTGGTTATTTTTCTGTACATCATTTTGTTGACTTTTGTTGACACTTTTTTTGATTTCACAGAATTTGTTTCAAAATTTTTTCAGGTGCCATATCACCGATATTGCCGAAGACCTACGCCTAATTTTGAGGCGATGTCTTATTAGTTTCGCCATTTTCTAACCTTCTGATAATGTGTGCCTCTCTCTCTATCGTGAGTGTTTTTTTGCGAAATCATAATTAAATCACTATTGAATGAATTACACAGAATACATAAAATAAAATACTGCACCCGTACGATATGACACACTCGCAGCAAAAAATTAATAACAACTGAATGTTACTGCTTCAGTTTACAATAATCTGGTTCACGAAGAAGTTAACACAAAAGAACTACAGTACATAAGTAAGAAAAAATGAACCGTTAAAATATTTCTGTATGTACAATTTTAATATAATGTACTACATTACTGATGAGTCACTTCTGTCCGTCATTATATACGATAAAGTAAACGAACATTGCAGTAGAAAACATAAGTCATAACCGATATGTCACTACAACCGATTTCATTATAAACAATGTAAATACTGTATTTATGCACTAAGAGCATACCAAACTAACCAAGAGACAAGATTTTGGTCACTATATTTTTATGTCATTATATCCGATCTCACTATAAACGATACTTATAGTGTGAAGGTAAAAAGGAAAAGATGACTCATTTTAACCGTCAAAGTATTTCTATAGCTACAATGTAGATAATGACGGTCACTTCCGTCCGTAATTATAGACGATAAAATGTTGTATTTGAGTAGAAAAAATAATTCATAATAACTAATATTTCACTACAACTGATGTAATTATAAACAATATACATGCTGTATTTATGTATTAACAGTATACCAAACCAATCAAGAGACAAGTTTTTGGTCAAAAACAAAAAAATGACAAACAACATAAAAAACAGACTTTTTTTTTAAATTGTATGATTTTTAGAGAAAAACGTACGTATTTACGTTTTGATTTTTAGGAGATAGTCTTGGTTTTTGTTTTTTTTGCTTAGTATACTATGACGTTTAAATTTTTTTATGGTTATCTGTTTACAGGTCGAGCAGCACCTAACAGAAAAGTGACAACCACAAATCCTCTGGATCGAGTCTACAGAGAAATAGCAGTTCTTAAAAAACTGGACCACCCTAACATAGTGAAATTAGTTGAGGTACTTGATGACCCCGTAGAAGACCATCTTTATTTAGGTAAGTCTAGTATATTCTAGTAATCTAAAAAAATAATAATAATCATTCTTCTTATTTTTTTCGACAATCAACCGTTAGAACGGTTTATGTTTTCGATCATAAAATGCGTTTTTTTCATCTGTAACTTTTTAACGAATTTGCTGGTTTCAATGTGGCATTCACAAAACGATTTGTTATTCCCTAAAGAAGAATTTTAGTCATTCAATATCCGAAATTGTATACTGTCTTTTAATCAGTTTTTCATGTGGTTCTGATGAGAACTTCCCATACAATTATTGACAAACAACGCTGGTCATTGTTATCATATGCGTATATACGCGTAAACCACTCGTGTACCGTCACTTTTGGCGCCAGTGTTTTTAAAACTTTTAAAGATTATCATTGCCAGTCTCCGTGGCGCGGGTGGTAGCGTCTCGGCCTTTCATCCGGAGGTCTCGGGTTTGAATACCGGTCAGGCATGGCATTTTCACAAGCTACAAAATTATCATTTCATCCCATCCTCTTTAGTAATACCCAGTTTTTTGCCTCTGGTGGTCCCAGAGGCAAAAAAGGCCTCTTACACTTTTTTTTGCATTTTCATATTCATTTTTTTTAATTTACTTTTATTATTTTTTTTGTAAATTATTCTTTTTTATTTGTTTTTAACTAACTTTACCACTAAGGTTTAATTTTTTCCTGAGACATAGATGATAATATTATCTTGCCATCTATGAGATATGTAATTATATTTTATAATAGGTCTGTTGATTACATAATTTTTATTTCATGATACTAGTTGGAAATAATTCATTAATTTTCTTTACCTTCACTTTTATTTTAAATTTATTTTGAAGTCACTGGTGTAAAAAAAAATTGTATTATTTTTAGAGAATATTTTTAAAACACCAGTTATAATGCAGTTGTTAATTTTTTTTTTGCAATTTCATTATTCTAATAGCTCCTAATTTTTGGTGATATGAAAAAAGATTACTTCTCACTTTGGTAAAGAGCATTCTTCATACAAATCACTAATTTTCAGTTTGGTTAACTGAGATTATTTATTTACATAAGTCATTTATTTTTTCTAATTATCAGTTATATAATGAATTTTTTCTTTTGTTATTTTGTTCTTCAAAAATCTTTTAATCATCAGTTTTTTCAGATTCTATATTCTCATTTAAGCAAAAAGAAAAGAATAATGTGTAGGCTGTTAAATGAAAACTTGAGGAAAGTATCTGTAAAATGTTTTTTGAGGAGGTTTTGCAGTACACTGATCAAAAAATTGGATAACACTGGCCAAAAGTGTATTGGTAAACATCAGATTACTATTTTTATTATTCATTTTACATTTAAATTATATTTCAACTGTTAAAAAAGTCCCAGCACATCATGTTTTTATATTACCATATAATCAATTGCCACCCTCTACCATAATTCAGTTTTTCATTACATTATAACTACCAGAACTCCAGGTTTCTAGTAGGGGTACTGGAATATCTTTATTTACTCCAAGTAGAGAAACAGTCTATGCTCTTTGGAGACAGTTTGTGGTTGTGTGTATTTTTTAATACAGTTTTATTTCAAAATGTCAGTTTTGTTTTATTTTTGGACATTTTATATTGAAGTCACAAGATAGATCTACAACAAAAGAGTAGAAAATAGGGTTTTTTTTGTTTCATTTATAACATTGGGGATCAAAATAATAATTGGGCTCAATATGATTGTTTTGTAATATAATGTGGCTCTAGTTCAGTGGATGAAAGACAGCTCTATGCCATCTTTGGTGTGGCATGGCATATTTTTCATTTTGATGGATGCTATTTTTGTCTTATAAACATAAAAGGTTATTAAAAAAAAATAATAATAAAGAAACATAAAATTAATGCCTGATTGTATCATCTGCTCCTAGACTAATTCCTCATGAAGAATGCTTACATATACCGACTCCATGATTGAAGCAGGATGATATTAACATTTTAGAGCTTAGTGACAGTGATGATATACAAACTGGTTGAAATCTGAAAATACTTGTGATCTCACCTATAGTCCTCAGATAGCCACTAAACCAACTCCACCTTATCCATCAAAATGGATTAAATGATTTGATAAATGACTCGATCCTATCAAAAAAGCAGGCTGAACTTCTCAGTTTTAGACTGCTAGAATGAAGTCTGTTGTCAGGTGGAAAAATAATATTGCATTACAATGGAAACAAGGACATATAATAAAATTCCCTTCTGAATGCTGTTAAGTATAAACAGTTTAATTTGAAAGATTGTATGGACTGAAGGTCTGATATTAATCAGCTTTCAAGGTGAGTTCATAAATTTTTTTTTTATGTTTATAGAATAGCAGAGCAATACAGCAGAAGTTTATAAAAAAATAATGACCAAAGAAAACTTCTTTTGTAATAGGTAATCAAAATGTATCCTCCGTCCTTGTTGAACTTAAAAAATTCTTCTTTCTCCACTTAATATCAAGTTAGAACTGAAGAACCACTTTGTGAAATCCATGAACAAAGAAGGTAAAGACTTTAAAAAAATTTAAAAGAACTCTTTCTGTAATTGAGTGAAGTCAAATTTAGAGGGTATATTTACTGGGTTTGATATTAAAAAAGTGATTCACAACTCTGTTTTGGAAGGAAAACTCAACCACAATTAATTAAGAGCATGGAAATCATTTACGAAGTTGATAAAAGGATTTTTAGCCAACAAAAAAGATGAAAACTATAAAACCCCATTACAAGAATTTTGTAAGTGCTACCAACCGTGTATATCAAATTTCATTAAAAATACATTTCTGCATTCACATATCTATTTCTTTCACGAAATCGGGATGCAATTATCTATAAAGAAGATGAATTCCACCAAGACATTAAGATCATAAAGATTCAGTTCCAAGGCCACTGGGACCCAGCAATGATGGATGAATACTGCTGATTTCTAAAAAAAAATTAAATTTGACTCCTCACAAAAGGAAAAAATACGAAAATGTAATCAAATTTAGGGTATGCAACAGTATCTGATTTTATTTTTATGTAGCTTAACATATGCTTATATAGCTCAATAAAATGTTAAAGCATGATAAATAAAAAAAGCTTCTTAATGAAGCAAATGTTCTGCTTGTTTTTTTTTTCTATTTTAATAGAATACAATATTGTTCATAACAAAAAAACTATATATGTTCCAGTTTTTTGTAAATATTTTTGAATTTTCTATTACAAAATCAGTTAGATAATTTCTTTATTGCAAATGCATATCCCAAAAATTGGTTTTGAATTGTGAATATGAAAAAAGATAGAAGGAGTGTGATGGGAGAATAGAATAAAAAATAAAAAAGTGCAGAAAAGGTAACTGAATAAAGAAAGAATAAAGAAGGTAACTTAATGTTAGAAGCCATAAAGATAGAAAAGAAACTATATTTTAGAATTCCTTAAAAAATGAATGCTTGTTAAAGTAAGACAGGGTATGTTGTCCTGGAAAGAATGATAGGGAGATGATATCAGAAGTTGAATCACTAGGTAAAGAGAACATACAATGAAGGGGAAAAAGGAAAACCAATTAACAAGGAGCTGTATCCTAAGAGAACCTAGCATTATAAAGAACATCTCTGTGATGTAATGCTCAATTATCATTATATATCTTAATGTTTCCTTACAGTTTTTGCTCTGTATATTCCCTTCTGTTATTAAATTTACTAAATCAAAGACCCTTAATAAACAACCCATTTTATAACTCTTGTTTGTACAAGATGTTTTTTACTACAATTTGTTTATTACAGTTTATCTACAAACCTCTTTATCAAAATTCATATATCCATAAATTTGAATGTTTTACTTAAAAAGTTATTTCAAATTGCTCTAGTTGTCTTTTTTTTTTCTCCATTTTGCACTGCAATAATGTTTTTGGTATCCATGAATTTCATCCCAATTATTTTGAAAATTATTAATATTATTATTAGTACGATTAATTTTTAATACCAGTCAAATAAAATTTTCTAATTGATAAAAAATCTTAACAAACTTTTTTGTTTCTTAAAATTTTTTAAAATGTATGTTTTTTTAAATCTTTTATATAAATTAAAATTTCTATTAATTTTAAATTCAGTTTGATTTGTCAATAAAAATTAATCGCTAATCAGCATGATGGAACATTATACATTATTACAAATACATTTATCAATTGTATATTAATGCCTTCAGAAATATAAGTTCTGTTAATTTGAGATCTAATCATTAAGTATTAAATAAGTTTTTAAAATTAACCATTTTAATATTTCATTCTTCAAAAATTAATTTTTTAAATAACTTTATAATTCCTGAAATCTTTCTTTGATAGATTTATTTACTTTAGGATAGCTTAGCTTTGGGCTTTCTTAAATCCATGTTTTATGAGTATGATATATAATCTTCACTGTATTACAAGTAACTGTTGGAAGTTATACGGTTAAAAAAATATATTTTTTAACTTTCCCTATTTAACACATATATCTAATATTGACAAATTTCTTTTCTCCATTTTTACTTCCTTATATGAAGGAAGTATTGTAATTGCGAAAAATTTCAGATTTCAGCAGAAATATCCATTTTGACCATCCCTGAAACCATTTTGATTAGTTTCGGTGTGACATCTGTACTTACGATGTATCTCACATAACTCAAAAATGATTAGCCATAGAATATTGAAATTTTATATTTAGGACTGTTGTAACATCTTGTTGAGCACCTCCCATTTTGACTGCAATCGACTGGGCCAAAAATGTGTATAAAATCAGACCTCTAAATAAATTTGGATTCTGGACTTTTTCTTAACTGCAGTAATAAGCCCTCATTGAGAGCTTTCCAATGATACATCATAATTGGTACTAATTTTCATTGGTTCCTGAGTAATAACCAAATATAATTTTAATTAATGAAATATTTGGATCTTACAAAAGCACATTGGTTCGAATCCGACTTCTTATAAATATTTTTTTTTTAACTTTTTTTTAAATTTAAAAACATTCATTTATTAATCATTAATTACCTCTGATTGTAAAAGAACTTTTAAGAATAAAAAATAATTCAATAACAATACAAAAAAAAAATCCGTATTTATTAGTGAAATAAAATTTTATATACGTTTCATTTTGATTCAAAAATTGATACTATCAGAGGTTATTAATTATTAATAAATTAATATATTTAAATGTTTTTAAAAATGTATGTATATGAAATCAGATTCAAATCGATGTGTGCATGGTTACAGAACCGACACGTTCTCACTTCCACCAGATATCTACTTGAGCAGCGTGAAACATAATGTAGAAATTAATATAAAATGCTGATACAGACACCAAAAAAAAAATTGTGATCCAATGTGGTGTCTGCCACAATGCAATTGCATAACTGTCTACTTTATTAAAGAATTGGAGGATTGTACCTCACTTTCAAATGAAATAAGTTAAAGTGAAATGCAGAAAAAAAATGTGTGTAAATGTAACAGGCGTAAAAAGAAGTCTGTGGCGTCCACATCAGACTTTTTATTTTATAAAGGAAAGTTCATCCTTTTGCAAGCTAGTATATGCTTTTAATATTTGCCTAATTTCAACTTTTCTTTTCTATTTTTATTACTTAAATAATGGAATTCTATTATCTTATATTGTAAATAATGTCAATATATCTTATTCTTTCAAATTCAATCGCTTTTTTAATCAGATTTATTTCAGATTATTCCTCTTGTAGTTGTGGTTGTTAATAGTTTACTATTTAATGTGACTTATTTTTAATTACAATCATAAAAGCAATATAATACAATAACTCTAATACTCATCTAATAACAATAATTTATCTTAATTACATATTTATTACTGTAATGTAAAATCAACTGTATAAAATTTTATATTTTAGTTAACTAATTGTGGAATTATTGTTTTCAGTTTTTGAACTTTTAGAAAGAGGTGAAGTTATGCATGTGCCAACTGAAAATCCTCTCTCAGAAGAGCAATCATGGTCTTATTTTAGGGATGTAATTTTGGGTCTAGAATATTGTAAGTTAAATGCATTCATTTATTCTTAAATATATATTACAAATTATCATTACCTTTATTAGGATGTAATTATAAAATAATAATCAGATTACTTAATAGATATTAACATCATCTATGAAATTTTAGATCTGGTTATGTTAAGTTTTGTAATCCTAATGGTTGTAGGCAATTCGACATGAATCACAAGTCACTCTAAAAAATGATATAGTGATCTTTGAAATCAATAAAAAATCTCATTATTTGGAAAACTGAAGACAGAGGCAGTTTCCCATTGCTTTATTCGAGGGATGTTTGGTAAGTCCATGCAAATATAATATGTGAGTTTTTGAAAAAAATTGTTGTTTATTCCACAACATAATATAATAATAATAAAAAAAAAAAAAAAAAAAAAAAAATAGATCTTTCAAATCTATACACTTAGTGCAATAATGTTTAAGTTTTTCAATCCCATCCTTGTAGTGTGATTTATCCAAGTTTTCAAAGTAGGTAGATGATTCAGCAGTGACTTAATCATTTCACATAAATCTCTTTCCAACTTGCCACTTTTTCACATTTGAAAGCAAATAATATCCCAAAGGTGCTAAGTCAAAAAACATTGGTAAAAGCTTTGTTCAGTATTTTTATACTAAATAGAATTATCTAAAATATGGAGAGTAAAAAAGTTATCTGATTTTCAAGAGACTATCTCTGATCACTATATTAAAAAAAAAAATAAAACTTTTAAAAAGTTAATGTGTTAAACATCTCAAAAGTTTTTTTGTAACACAATACAGTTAAGTACATAACAACTGATTTCTGTATCTCCTACTATCTATCTATATATATATATATATATATAAATATGAATGTTTGTTTGTCCTGTATGTGTTCCTGTACCATTTATCTGATTGTGATGAAACTTTGGTTAAGTTTTTGTGCACACACCCGCAAAGGTTTTTGAATTAGTTTGGACTCTCAATGTGGAGCTGGGGTTATGATATTTTGAAACGTTGTATTTATGGTCTAATTTTACTCATATTCAGAATATATTTTAGTTAGGTGAAAAGAAATATTTTTTTCAAAAAATGGTGCTATGGTTGAGATATGTGTGTCTGCTATAGACTAAAAAACTACTGATCAGATTTACGCACGGGATTTTGCAAAATAGTCCGCATTGTCTTAGAGTTTTTAGCTTTAATAGAGTTAAAGTTATTGAAATTCTCGATCTGACCAATAGAAAGAAAGTTAGGGGTATTTTGAACTGACTACTGTGCTTAGAGGTAGTTTGAAGTAAATCCAATAGGTAGTGCTGTTTTGACAAATGGATTTATTTACATTCTGACTTTTATAAAGTTAAGGTTAAATTTTGTGAAGTTCCATGATGTTTTGTAAGTTTATTAATGTTCAATATTAATTGTAATGATTTTGCAGCCAAATCCCTTTTTGTTAAAAAGTTGTTTTCCACCAACTACTGTGTTAAGAGAGTGGTTTGAATTAAATCCGACCAGTAATGCTGTTGGTTTGCCAGTTAGATTTATTTACATTCTCACTGTTTATAAAGTGAAAGGTTAAATTTTGTGAAGTTCCATAATGTTCAGTTTTTTAATGTTTTATCAAACTTTCAATTGTGTTCATTTAATCTATATCCATATATATATACACACACAAGGTATGGCCAGAAAATAACAGGACTGATTTTTTGTAAAACATCGTGAGCCTCAAGGTCAAATGCCACATTTTCAAGACCCCTGATATCCCCTCTTTACATTCCAGCCAGTTTGACAACTGCAGCCTGCTCAGTTGTGCCACAGCCTTCGCTTGTGTCAGATCGAGTACCTGCAGCTCGTCGGAAAATGGTAGGCATTTTAATAAAGCAACGTGTTAACATAAAATTTTTAGTGAAACTCAGAAATTCCGCAACAGAGACCTATTATCTCTTGCAATAAGTGTACAGTGATGAGTGTGTCACGCGCACGGGTTTTTGAGAGGTATAAATGGTTCAAAGAAGGACAAGAAGAAATCAAAGATGATCCACGTCCTTCCACTTCAAAAATGGACGAAAACGCTGAAAAAATAGGCAATCTCATCCGTCCTGAAGGTCTGAAGGTCTAAGGAATATTAACTTGAGGTTCTAACTACTCTCTGTGAGCAAGTAAGAAGAAAGCAACCTGAGTTGTGGAAGAACAAATCATGGATTCTTCATCAGGATAACACTCCAGCCCACACTGCAGATTTTTAAGTCGTTTTTGGCTAAGCATGAGATTCCTGTGCTGGAACATTCACCCTACTCACCAAACCTAGTTTCATGTGACTTTTTTATTTTCCTGAAAGTGAAGGAAGCATTGAAAGGAACTAGGTTTGAGACAGTTGAAGGTGTGAAAGAAAAAACGACAGAGACCATGAACATGATTTCAGAAAATGACCTGAAACATTGTTTTGAACAATGGAAAATTTGAATGGAGTGCTGTAGAGATCATGGAGGGGAGTATATTAAAGGGGATAATGTGAGAGTTGTTAAGGAAAAAAAAACTGTTATAGCAAAAATCCCTTTATTTTCTAGCCACTCCTCGTGTGTGTGTGTGTGTGTGTGTGTGTGTGTGTACACTCAAATCTAGCAATAGCAAAGCACTGCCAGTCTGCTAGTTTTGTATAAAAATGTATTAATGTTATAAATTAAATAAATAAATACATATTGACATTTAAGACTAGAAAATATTTATATAATTAAATGAAGCTGAAATTGTAAGGCTGAAATGTAAGCTGCTTGATAATAAATACTCATAAATTATAAATTCATTTTAATTCTTCTTAGATAATATACAGAAATTTCCAAGAGAAAAATTTAAGCTGTAATATTGGGCCACCAGAACATACATATATAAAAGTAATAAGATACAGAAAATAAAGGAGAAATCATCCGAGAATTGCTTCATCTCTCTTATTTTTTATATGAAAATACAATCTTGATGTTTCAAGGCTATAATCAGGCTTGCTACAATTAAATTTTATCTTGTTGATATCTCTGAATTTAGTTAAAATTATAGAATTGGTTGATATTAACAGAAAGGCAATCTAAGGCCAAGCTAGACAAATTTTACCAGGTGTTTGAGAATTATCTGAATAACTTTGGTATCTTATTAGAAAAATAATTAATAGTTCTATTAATGAATAAACAAGTATATGTTCATGGTATGATAAATTTAAATAAACTGACAGTGTTGATCAAAAGACGGGTGCAGGAAGGCGTAGAACATCAAATGATAAAATGGATGTCATTTGTCAGTCTTTTGTTTACAGCCCTAGGAAGTCAACTTGGAGTACAGCGCAAACAGTTAAATCTAATTGTTTTGAAGATACGATTAAAATTATAAATTACAACTACTGCAGCACATTACACCACAAGATCATACTGCTAGAAAGAAATTTGCTGTGGAAATGATTAAAAGAATTGAAAATGATAACTATTACCTTAAAAACTTTATGTTCTCAGATTAGGCACTTGTCTGGAAAAGTGAACATTCAGAATGTGTAAATATGGAGATAAGAGAATCCACATGTTACACTTGACCATATTAGAGATAGCCCAAAAATTAATGTTTGGTGCGGACTGCTTCATAATAATGTGATTGGACCTTTCTTCTTTGTGGAATAGCAATTAACATGAATATCTATCTGGACTTGTTAGAAGGGTTTATTTACCCTCAGCTTGAAGAGTTACAACCCAAAATCATATTCCAACAAGATGAATGCCATCACATTGGGGTTTATTTATACGTAAATATGTTGTCAACACATATCAAATCACTGGATTGGATGTGACGGACCGATAGCTTCAACTCCATGTGATCTTTTTCTATCGAGTTTCATCAAGGATATTGTATACATAACTTGTGTAGAGAATATTGATGACCTTAAGGGAGAGGATTGCTAATACATTCAAACTCATAGTTGAGGATATGTTACAACAAACATGGCATGAAATTGATTACCGGTTCGATATTTTGTGAATTACTAATGGTTCTCACAATGAATGTCCTTGATTACAGTTAAAAAAAACTTTCAGTTTTAATGTTTGTAAATTCATACAATCCATTTTTATATGTTAATAAATAAATTATTTACTCATTATTGTCCAGATAATTCACGGACACTCTGTATTTTAACATAATTAACACTTTGATCTGTCATTAAGAAACCTAAGTAATCCCAGATTTTAGTCTGATATTAAAGAAAATAACAATTTACAAAAACATTATACAAAAAAGACATGTAACTGCCTGCAATCTCCAATTATACAAAGCTACATAAGATATCTGCTGACTTCCAGAAGACATATGAATCAATCTGTTAGTTTAAGGTGATAGAGATCTGGTGGTTTCTTTGCACTCCAGAAGCAGTTGTTCAGAACTTCTGCAGCCACGATCTATGTTATTTTTCTGAAGGAAAAACATTCTATCAGTGTTTATATTTAAGCTGATCAATAAAAAAATTACTGATCAGATCAATTGAGCTGTTCTCATTTAAACAAAGATAATCCATGATCTCCAAGGGGATTTTTGAGGAATGCATGCTGTCTGGAGAGTGTCTTGAACTTTTTTGTCAGTGAAGTAGTTTGTTTCATATTGCAGTCCCTCAAAAGCAAATCATCCTTCTAAACACACCTTTTCCTTGATTCCTTTTTCCCCAACTTTAATACATGTAGATATTACTGCTTCTTCTGTACTGAAGATGCCAAGAGCTATACTAATTCAACATGGCTCTACTACTAATTCAGTTTTCAATTGAATTAGTAATTTTCTACCTATGCAGTGAATCTCTAGCTATAATCTGGTTGGAGATCAACTGTGAACCAACCTGTTTCCTGCATAACAGCTCCACAACTAGCTTTTGACTAAAGTGCTAACGGCTAAAGCCAATCTCCTTATTCCTTGTAAAATGCAATACGTATAGTACAGATTTAAAATGGCCATAGTAAGATAGTAAATACTTACTATGTAAGACTACTATAGTAAGACTGTAATTTTCCCCAATCTACCTCACTTAGGGTTATACCCCCAACCTTTCCTTATTCTTCACCTCTTCTCCATTGGATATGTATAATGGAAAATGCATATTCCACAATCTAATGTCATGCTGGCATCTTCTAGGAGTTGATATAATAGCTGCTTCTTTACTGGTTTCAATATGGCAGTGATTCTACCTCTGAAACTGTCTGGAAACTTGTGTCACCTGTCTGGAAGTAGCAAAAAAACAAAACTAGGAGTTAAATGCCAGTTGACATGTATGACTGAGCCTCCTACTCTTTTTAAACCCCTAGAAATCAAAAAATAGCAAATTTAAAAAGTAATTTAATTGTCAGTTAGTTATATAATAAGGCTTTAGGATTTCTTATATAGGAAATAAATTTTATTTTATAATTTTCATACATTTATTTTTTAGATTGTGATAGATTTATTTTTTCGATTTGCTTCATGAGAAATTATAATGATGAGCTTCTGGTCACTTATGCAACAATAAATAATTCTTGTAATGTATTTGTTTTACAGTGCACTTCCAAAGAATAATTCACAGAGACATAAAACCATCAAATATTCTTCTTGGTGAAGATGGTCATGTTCAAATTGCTGATTTAGGTGTATGTAATGAATTTGATGGAAAAGATGCTTGCTTGAATAATACAGCAGGTACACCTGCATTCACAGCTCCTGAGGCATTCTCTAGTGTTGGTAATTTTAGTGGAAAGGTACGATGACTTTTTTTTAATATAATTATTTAGAATAAATATATCTTGAAAAAATATGAGTTATGCATATGCATCTGCATGAGTATTTGTCCACACTTCATGACAGTGATGTTTTCTATTTTATATTGATGTAAGATTTTTAAAAAAATATGCAATGGATGCACTTACACCCCCCCCCTCTATCAATTGATTCCATAACTTACTTCACAACTTTTTTGCCTGTGATATCTCCCTTATTTTATAACAGTAATATATATTGCATAGGTGACATTTCATTGATGTCCTAAATTATTTCATTTTAGACATAATTATTACAATGCCTAATCAGTATTGTTTCACACACTTGTTATGGAAAGGATCAGTTAACATAATAAAAGATTAATGGTAAACCGCACTTTTACACCTGATGATCCCATAACACTTAAAAAGTTTCAGGAAATAGCACCCATAACATAAAGTAAAATTTATATAAAATCCCAATGATTCAAGTCTTATTTAGTAAATTTGTTTCTGCTGATTACAAATAATTACTGTGAGAGCAATTCTAACTATGCTGCTGATATTTATTAGTGGCTAATAATCTTAGCACAAATATGCATATATACAAATATATATACATATATAAATTGAAAATACAGCATAAAATGTTTAATGTGTAAAAACTTAGACTTTTAATGTGTAAAACATTAAAAATATGTTTAGTTTATTATTAAATTAAATAATAAATTATTTATAGTTATTTATTAAATTTACAATTAATTTGCATAAATATACAAACAAATGACCTGCTTTAAAGTAGTGACAATTTTTTTTTATTGGATGCAGTAATTATATGTGTATAATTGAATTTTATAAGGCTATGTAAAATTTGAATTACTCTCCCTAGACTGTCTGTATGAGATCATGTACATATGTATTATAAAAACATTTTTTCAAGTAAATTTTAGTTGTTTAGTAATATACTAAAGGAGGTGGCAAAAAAAAACTAGGAAATAGTGAATAGTAACAGATTCACTGGGTTCATAGGATGGGGGGAGTTTTCCTTTCCTTTTCTGCTTTTATTATACTTAAATAAAAATGGCAATAATTTGGAAAAGTAAAGGTAACGCTGGTCAACAAAAAATTACTTTTTTATGCCACAAAAATTATAATATGTATACTTATTAGTATTTTCTATGCTGAATTTAAAAATGTGACCGGTTTTTCTCTATCGTAACTTTCTCTATCGAAAGGTTTTTAAGTGATGAGTGATTTAAATTTTTTAGTTTTTTTACACACTACAATAAAATACATGCTTACCTAGAGATGGAAGTGTCAGTTTTCTTGCCATATTTTCTTTTTTTATTGTATTCTATTTCAGGTCTATCTCTTTTAAATGTCCAACAACAGTCTGCAAGCATGTTTGGACCCCATTTTCCCTGATATAATTTCTCTATAGTTGAAATGTCCTGATGGAACTGTTCCCCATGTTTGTCGCTCACTGTTCCAAGATTTTCTTGGAAGAAATTGGTGGGAATGCAAAAAATAGATTTTCAGTGACATATTGCACCCCATGAGTCTGTACGATGTTGAAAGATCATCTACTATTTCTTTGTAATTTTCTTCCTCATGATTTCCTAAAAAGTTTTTGCAGACACTCATAAATGATGTCCAAGCAGATTTCTCTGCCTCATTCAATTGATTGTCAAATATATTATCTTTTATCAGTTCTTGTATGTAGGTACTATGAATATTCTTTCTTTATTCTTAGCTTCACTGATTCTGGGAACTTGTTTTTGTAAATAAGCAAATCCTGACCCATTTTGATCCATAGCTTTGACTAAGTTCTTCATAAGACTAAATTTTATGTGAAGTAGAGGCAAGTACACTAGTTTTGGATCAATCAACGGTTTGTCTTCAACATTCTTTTCTCCAGGATTAGAACACATACTCTCTTCAGCCATTCCTTCTTCACGTAGTGATTACATCTGTATCTACTGTCCCATTCACATGAAAAGCACCAATACTCTATGTAACCAAGCTGTAGTCCCAGTAGAAGTGCAATAACTTTTAAATCATCACAGATATGCCATTCAAATTGTTTATAGTTTATTTTGTTCAGTAACAGTTCCATGCTTTCACAAGTTTCTTTCATTTTGGCAGTGTGGGTAAGTGGTTTAGATGGAAATTTGTTTCCGATGTGGAGAAGTACAGCTTTCATGCTATTCTTTGAAGAACCTATAAATAAATGCCTTTCCTCTATTTTGTGTTCGTGGACAAGGGCTTCCATAAGACAATCAATATTATTACAGAAAATAACTTAATTTTCAACAGAAAAACAGTTTTCAAATTCATTTTGTCTATTTCTAAATGCTGTAACTTTTGTTTTGTGACTGAGAAGATTCCACCCTTTTAATCTGGGACCCAAAAGTTCAGGTTGACTTTTAGAAAGATTCAAATCTCGAACAAGGTCATTAAGATCTTCCTGAGTGAGAAGATGAGGTTCAAAAGTTGAAGCTTTAAATGAAGGATCACTATTTAAATCATCATCACAGCTGTCATCATCAGATTATTTTCTGTTTCATCATCGCTTAGCATTATACTTTCAGGAGGTTTTGGCACTGGCAGTTCATCGTTTTGAGAAACAGGTCTGATAGTAGAAGATAAATTGGGGTATTTTAAAGTATGTTTTGTTTTAGAATTGATATCACAAATATTTGTCAAACAAAAATAACAGTCTGTGTAATGATCTCTTGGTTCCCTCCAGATCATTGGCACAGGCTGTGGTGTGAGTGGTAGCATCTCGGCCATTCATCCAGAGGTTCCAGGTTCAAATCCCAGTCAGGCATGGCATTTTTCATGCTACAATTCATTCATCTCATCCTCTGAAGATATACCTTAATGGTGGTTCTGGAGGTTAAAAAAATTACATCCGAAATAAAGTTTGTAACACTTTTTAATGTATGGAGTAAATATGCGCAGTTGATTTTTTAACATTAACTCGCCACAAATGTAACAAAAAGAGTCTGGTTTATTTACACAGTTTCTAGGCATTGTGCCACTTGTTATTTGTAAATTTTTTACAATTAACAAAGATATTCACAACTGAACAAATTTAGAGACATATCTGAATGCTTACTAAACAAAATATGAATGCACTCTGCCTGAAACTGGCAACTCTTAAAATTAGCTATAGCTGTGACACATTTCTGAATCATCAGTCAGTATAAGTCATTGCTGTACAAACATAATTATTGTACTCAGTTATGACCAATTTCTATAAATATCTATTACAAATAACAATTCTGTTGTACTAAAAGTCATCAGCAATAATATGTAACTATATTATGTGCACCATAATATGTAATGATAAATAGGACATAACAACGAAATGGAGGGCAATAGAAAAATTCTGGGAACATTTTTGAAATCAGCGAAAAAAATATTTTTAGATTGTCAATTTAGTTGCTTTATGAGAAAAACTTTGTTGACCAGTGTAATGATTTAAATCATGACCTGCAATTTTCTGAAATCTGTTATCTCATTTCCTTTAAATCTTATCCTTTCTTGGATATTTTAAAGATACTTCAATCTTATAAATAATGAATTCATGGAGTTCTAAATCAGAGTAAATAAACTACAGCAGTAAATAGAGGAGAGAGGGTGTAATTGCTGCTTACCTCATGTTACATCAAGATAGTTAAAATAAATTTTTTAAATATTTTACTTTTTTCATCATTTGATCTATCTCTGCCATTCTTCATGGTTTTTAATTACATAGTTATCATATTTTTAAAAATAAGATGAGATAAAAAAGAATAATTTATTGTATGCTCTTGGAAAACCAACTTCATATGTATTGGCTAAAGATAGCTACAGTCAATATAGATATGATAATAACTTAATTATCTAGTTAATCTAGTTATATCCACTAGGATAACAGAACGTAAATAGAACACAAGAATACAGTCTTTAACTTAACTTGCCTACAATTGCTGCTTTATGATTAAGGTTAACTTAACTTGGTTTCAATTACCCTGATAGATTTTCAAGAAATTAACAAATCACACTTTAAAGAACCAGTATGATGTATGAAGCTGTTGCATTACATTTATTTTATTCTTCTTGAATGTACCAGCATAACAGAAATTAAGAACAGAAAGGGAATCAGAAAATAATCTAATTTGCATACCTCTCTCTTTTCTACCACCCAGGCAGATTTTCAATAATTTACATGTCAAGTGTTGGTTGATAAATCAAGCTCTTATAGAGAAATATACAGGGTCTGTATAATAAGTAACCGGACTGAGCCTGCCCCGCGCCGTCATAGCGTCTGCTAACCGGTATCTGG
>JAAAKQ030516671.1:0-19281 GCA_010016005.3 Zanna intricata
ATATATATATATATATATGTGTTTCCTACAACCAATTTTCCAGCTACTGCAATGTAATGTACTGATCTACTGAAAATGTAACATATAAATTAAATTAAATCTGAAATATGTTAATATATAGTGATCATTATAACTTACATAAGAATATTCTTTAAACATAACTGAACAACGTATTTTATTTACCATGAAATATGAACCAGCAAGATTAATACAAACAATAAGTATACCTAAATGGTATATTTATTCTATTCTTTGGTGTCTTTATAAATGTCTATATAAATGGTGTCTTTATTCTATTCTTAATGGTGTATGTATTGGTGCCATACCTAGGTATGGCACCAAGGCGGTTTTTATTCCACAATAATTTTATTTATTCCTTCTTTTAAAGTAAACATTTTATTATTTTATTGTCTGATGGTGTTTTATTAAATATAGCATGTATAATATTCTTATAAAAAAAAAAAAAAAAATAGCGAGGTGCAGTGTAATAAAATCAGTTCCATATAAAATAAATCATTATAACATATAAATCGATTTTAGATGTTAAATAATAGTATTTGTTGCAATACGTTTTGCACTCTATGTTGTACAATAACGATAAGACATTATAATTGCATACATACTGTACAAGCGACCGTACCGCATTTTATTAGATTATCTCATTCAAACATAATATATAGAATAGAGTTGTCTGCTAATCTGGGTAAAAATTTCATTTATTGAATTAGAAGTTAACAAAAATCAGGTTGTATCTTTTTTTTTTTTTAATATTACATAATTAGATGAAATGTAAATGAAATTCTGAATCGTTATGAACTTAAAGCAAGCAAACAATAATAACGTTAATAATCAATTAAAATTTTAGTGCTAGGAATTAAATTGAATTAATTCATTAAGAATTCTATAATAATTGTAGATTATAAAGAACATTATTTCAAAATTTATACAATTATATAAGCAATGTTACTTATAAAAGATGGAACTATAACCTAAAGAATGGGGAATACGAGTATCAAGTATTAACTAATTAGCGATAAGCCTTTCCAAATCTGAGTAATTAAGATGGATTGCTGCTAGAAAATCCTTTTCCAGCCATGTCAGCCAGTTTTATATAAATCCTTCTGAAAGGATTACAATAGGATTTACAAATATTCTCAAAAGGTTCCTCTTTTTGTTAAAAAAAAAAAAATGAAATGATTTAATTTATTAAATACAGCTGATTTACATACATATATATTCCTTTTTCTATTAAATTCATACTTTTATTTATAAAATTTTAAATAGTTTCTTATATTTAAAAATTAGTTAAATTTCATTATAATCTATGGATACAGTAATGTTGCGGTAATTTTTTATTACCGAGTGGTAGCGTCTCGGGCTTTCATCCGGAGGTCCCGGGTTTGAATCCCGGGATTCAGGTCTAGCATTTTTCACACACGCTATTATTCATTCATCTCATCCCTCTGAAGTTATACTTAATTGTGGTTCCGGGGGTTAAAAAAATTTAATTAATTTTTTTTCTTTGGTTAATATTTTTATTTTAAATCACAGAATTCTTTGACGTTAAAATACCACTATGAATATAAAAAGTAATGTATATAATAAGCATGTAAAGAACACCACCACTGTATTTCTTTTTAGAGCCGCTAAGGCTTAATATATCAGATAACCTGAGGGACAATTTTTAAAAGGTATAATCTTACAAAAAATAATTTTTTTTTTTTTTTTTTTTTTAGGACGATAAAAAGTTTCCATTTACTATATTCCATTATATTAAATTATGAATATCATTTACATACAATTGTATAAATATTATTTACTGTAAAAAAAAAAAATAAATAAAAAATTATCAATCCACTATAAATAGTAAGTTCTTATTTAAAGAAGTTTATGCATAATTTTCAAAAAAAAAAACATTGAAATAATTATTTCGTTTTTATTTCATAAATTAAGGTTATGTAGTGAAAATGTTTTCAATACTTATTAACAAAAGATAAATATTAAAAAAACTCAACTGACAAAAAAAAAATTGCTCTTTAATATAGGCTCTTTAAAGAGCATGCTAGATGACAATTATGTATGTATGTAGTACAATTTTTTTTCAAATTTGTTTAAATTTAATTATATAATTATAATTTTATATATATAATTATATATATATACCTTACGTTACCGGGAGTATATATACTGCCAGTAACGTGAGGATTCCAACGCCGGGTCATACATCTAAATCGACTAAGCAGTTTATTAAATACGTGTATAATACTATTATAAAAAAGAAAAAAAAATAGGAGGTACAGTATTTTTTACCGTAAAAGAAAAAAAACCGTAAAGTATCAGGTACGGTAACGGTAACGTATCTAATACGTTTTTTGTTAGTTTTTGTTCCTTTTACGGTGGAACAAACAAACATACAAACATGTATGAATGCATGTATTTCATGCATACATACGTATTTCATGTATATGCATATTTCACGTATACATGCATATATGCATACATATACATAGAGCCAAAATAAAACTCCTTTAGGTAATTTTCCATTCCTTTACGGGCAGTCGTGAAAAAAGAAACACTGTCTACTTAAAAGTTTAGAAACTAATAAAATATTTCACACATATAATCAATGAAATCAAGAATAATGTAAATCAAAATAGTGATTATAAACACATTGTAATGTGGTGAATAGGGAATTGTATAATAAGTGAGAAAACATTACGGGTATGAACAACGTGATGAAATGTACTAATTAATCTGATTAATAGCAGACTAGCCAGGGTAATTGGAAATGGTGTGATTACTGCAGCATATTAGCAAACCAAAAGACCATTGGAGACCATTGGAATATAGGAGATATTCACCACTAAAAATAACATCTGGTCTATATTACATAAGGATCAACTGTATAAAATGAACACCAAGCTTTTCAAAGAAAACAACTCTATTTATTCTGGTACTTCAGGGTTCCATAGTCATAAGGACAGGAATAAATAGTTAGTGCAACAAATTAATATAATCCTATTTGTCAAGAAGCATTTATCCATGTACACATTATTCTTACTTCTTTGTTTGAAGTAAAGGAAGTATTGTGATCGCGAAAAATTTCGGTTTTCAAATTTTATCGGAAATACCCATTTTGACCATCCCTGAATCAATTTTGACTATTTTCCGCATGACGTCTGTACATACGTACATGTATATGTACGTGTCTCAAGTTCATGTATGTACGTATCTCGCATAACTCAAAAACTAATTACAGCCCTAGGATGTTAAAATTATGCATTTAGGTCTGTTATAACATCTAATTGTGCACCTCCCATTTTGAGTGCAATCGACTGAACGAAAAGTGTCCAAAAAAAGCCAAAAATTCCCCAAAAAATTAGATTTTGGACTTTTCTTAACTGGAGTAATAAGCCCTCATTGAGAGTTTTTATACGATATAAATGGTACTTATTGGTTCAGAGTTATAGCCAAATAAAATTTGGATTAATGAAATATTTGAATCTTACAAGGGAAGGCACATCGGTTCAAATAAGACTTCATCCCTTTTTTTAAGTTTTTTTTAAATTTATTTATATTGATTTATTAATAATTATTAACCTGTTACTGTTAAAAACGTTTACAATAAAAAAATAATGCAATTAAAAAATCTGAAGTTATTAGTAGAATAAAATTTTATGTGCTTTTATAAATGGGTACTTGTAAATACCCATTTAACCTTTATAAATAGGTATTATTTCATATGTATAAGTGTAACAGATTTGGTAAAAAATATGATTATTTAATATTAATTGAAAATTATATTTTATAATCGTATTATTTTTGGATTTTATAGTGTAATTTCTGTTTGATTTTATTTAATTATTCTGGAATTTCTGTTAAATTTTAACTAAATTAAAGTTAATTACAAAGTGACTGAAAAATTGATCCTCACAAGAACAGCATATACACCGGCCTCCGTACCGCAAGTGGTAGCTTCTCGACCTGGTTGTTACGCCTATCCAGAGATCTCGGGTTCGAATCCCGGTCAGGCATGTCATTTTCATACAGGCTACAATTTATTCATCTAATCTTCTGAAGAACGGTAGTTCCCGAGGTTAAAAAAAAAAAACAACAACATGAGGCATACATGTTCAATATTTAATAAATTGCTAAAAATTTTTGTCTTTTAGTTCATTAATCCTTTGATATTGTCGGACAATATTCTTTTCCTAAGTTAAGAGGTGATCATCATTTCATTTATTTGTTTTTTGTCGTCGATCATTTAATCGCTCTTTGGTTTGATAAAATTCTTTTGATGTTTTTGTGTACAGGTTCTTCAGTTTTGAAATTGTCTCTCTCTTTATTTTCATCATCTTTTATTAATCTTTTTATTCTTTCTCTTTGGTTTTAACATTTTCTTCCTCTTTATATTTATTTATCAACTAAGCATTATTATTTCAGATATTTATGGTTCCACGATTACACACTTAATACACAATTAAAAAAAAAACTAAGCTTCTATTACAACTTAACTACATGTATTCTGTATTAAAGTTCAAAGAGAATAGATATCATAATGAAAAAATTGAGCTGTAAATGCAATAAATAAAGTTTTCTTCGTGAGTATATACCTAAGAAATCAATTGGATAATTAAAGAAATCAGATACTTAATAAGATTTTAAAAAACCAAGGATCAAAAAACTTTGAATATGTCTTATTTTACCAGTATCTATAAAGATGTATACATATATTTTAATTAGAGAAATTGAATTATAATCAATTGGAATTTAATTTCTGAATCGAAATTATAAATAAATAACATAAGGAAAAATGTAACAAGATAATAAAAAATTAGTATCATTTTTTAAACTTTTATTAAAAATTTAAACAGTTTAACAAATTCATATGTAAATAATAAATTAGTAAAATTGCTCTACAGGTAGAAAATAATATAAATTGATATAAAGTATAAATTAATTATTCTTCTAGAGTAAAAACATTTTTGGAAAGTTGCCTATACGACCCGAGAAATGAAATTTGACACCTCTAAAAGTTGTCCGTTCAAAAACTTTTGTCAGGAATATGAATATTCATCAAATACAAATTCTATTTGTTTCGAACAAAACTTAGAGTTTCTATTCATTTTAGATTTATACCAGCGTAAAAAAGTTTTTTTTTTTTTTCAACTTTGGTCTCCGTCCGAGATTTCAACTTCTTGTGATTTACCTATCATTAGAATTAGTGACTACCTTCTCTTTCAAATTTATTTCAATTGAAGCTTTTCATTCACTTACTTGTTCTTAAATGAAGTTGTTTTATTTTTGTTACTTAATAAATGACTTTGATATAAAGCTCTCAATAGTATCAAGTTTATAATCATATGAAACTATCACTATTTTGAAATTTAAATAAAATTAATCTCTCTATAGAAAATCTGACAAACATTTAATTCTATCATGTACAAAAAAAGTTAAAGTTCTTTAAAAAATTTAATTATAAATTTTTATGAATTAATTATGAATTAATATATCCACAACCTGTATGTGTTAAAATAGATAAATGTTATGAATGTTTACGTGTTATATTAATTGAGAATTGGACGACGGTCATGCTAGATAATTTCATAAGGATAATTTAACCATGACGGTTGGCGATGATACTACGAGTAATTTGAAAGTTATACTTTTCTGACGACACAGTAAAACATCTTGTTAAATAAATTTTATAAAATAATTACTGCAGAATGTGGTAGATCTTGATGATTGGCTTAGTTTATCTTATTTCTGGCGGTATTTTGTTTCTATTAGACAGTCATATGTTAAAAATATATGTGATTTGAATATTATCTGTTCATTTAGTAAATTGTTATGTATTTTTATTAGTTTACAAATTTCATAATGTTCACGTGTGTTAATCATACTTGTACAGTCTTTTTATTTTTGGATGATGTGTAAAAATCAATCCACACACTGAATGTGCTATATGTATACAATAAAAGGATTGTGTCTTAAAAATTGAACGTATGAAATATCAGGAATATAAAAACACAAAACATAGAAATAGTAAATAAAAATGTACAATTCATACAAAATTCTTAATACAGGAGTATCTAAAAAAATAAGAAAAAGTAATAATAAAGAAACCGCTGAAGAAACAAGAATTGACGCCAGTGAGAAAAAAATCAGTCCTTGATGATGGTTGCAAAACGATTGAAAATGTTTTGAAGCAGCTTTGAAAAAAGAGTTTTATTGTACAATATGGTTCAGTATGTCGTTACAAAAGTTTAAATCTCAAGTTAAAGTATATTCCTCTTATGTGATAATTTATTAATAAGTTGTGATTGTGTAACTGTTAAAAGAAGTGCGAAAATGGTGTACTTGTTTCAGCATTCCAAGTGGTCAAAAGTGTTTAATTGTTTCTGTACTTTTGTGGTTTTCTATTCTTTTTTCGTACGTGGTAATAAACTGTTTTATATCATTGTGAATTTTTGTGGGAATATTCACATTTATTCGTATTGAGATGTTTAAGAACGTATCCCTGAATGATTTTGAGGTGGCTCCAAATATTTTTCACTGAAATCATTGAGTAAACTTATTACTCTAAATTAACTCTTAATTTTATTTACTTAAACTCTTAATTTTATTTTTATATATTCTAGAGTTGCATATGTATCTCTAGATGGATGTTTGTAGTTGGATGTACAAATTGTTTTATGCATTAGCAATTTTTTATTTAATGACGGTTCTGTTTTATTGAATATAAATCACAGTTTTTAATATATTTTTTTAAAACAACGTCTATTTATTCAATGTACATGTCATCCGGTGGTTTAAGTAAAGTAAAAAAAATCTGGAAATTTTTTTAATAATTATTGTTTGTTTTACCAATCAGTTTTCCAGCTACTGCCGGGTCTGGATAAGTATGTGTATAAAGGCAAATGTAATTATTGCTACCAGCTTGACAGGCATGACGTAGCTGCAAACGTAGTGTAAATAAGTGCAATGTAAGTGTAAATAGACATATAGTCAGGAACAAACTCAAGTCGATCACTCTAAAGACATGTGGTTAATTTAAACCCAATCACTAGAAAACGTCGGTATTCACAGTCTAGCATTCAAATCCTTATAATGGCAATTGCTATTATAAGGAGTTAAATCTTAAAACTCTCGACTTCGAAGATCAACTGATTTTCCAATGACGAGTAACCACTAGACTATCCAGGTAGGTTCAATCACAGTGCAACGTTTCAAAACTTTTGAATAATGTTTAACAACTGTAAGGTGTTTGTAAAAAACATTTACGATATTTTTCATGCTGATTTCAAATCTGTTTTTTGTTTTTCAGTATCACGTAAAGTTTTTATTCAAATAACTTTTGAAGTTTTTAAACAAAAATCGCATTTTTGAAACAGGGAATGTTATTATTTTAGTTCGATTTAGAGATTGTGTTTTTTAACCCTGTGTAAAATTACAAAGCACTTTATTAGAATAGATAATGGTATATACTCACTTAAAAAATGCTAATATGACAATTTAAGTCTTCTTCTTCGCTGATTTTACCGTTTCAAGTTCTTTCTGATGTGGGTTGAAAATTCCCTTCCTTGATTGACTCACTATTCAGTGCCGTCTCTTTTTAGCGAAAAACAATAGTCAGCCACTATGTTTGCATTCTCCCTTCCCTGGTTTCTCTTTTCCATGTCCTTGATGTCCTGGTGGAAACGTTCTCCCTGTTCTTCACTGACATCGTCGAGGTTCGCACGGAAAATTTCAATATATGAATGTGGGAAATGAAGCTTCACATTTATATTACATTCTACTTTCATGAAACTCTGCTACTCTGTTTTAAGTATGGTCTTGTACTTTGGATGTTTGTTGTTGCCCAAAACGTTAGCAATAACTTTTTTAAACGAAACCCAAGACCTTGTTTCCACTGAATTCACTGTACCTTCAAACAAATTATTTTCCATTAAATGCCTGATCTGCCGCCCCACAAAGATCCCTTTTTTAAGTTTCTCATAAGATACTTTTGGAAATTTTGTTGGCAAGTACAGAAAGCAGTTACTATCTTTTGGAAGGGCTTTAGTGAACAGTTTCATTACTCCGAGCCTGATGGGCAGAGAAAGTTAGTATCTTGCTTTGTTGAACAAGTGGTATATTTGTTAAGTTCTGTAAAACGGATTGGAGGGTTTTTCTTTTGGATCAGTCTGTTATCATCCAATGCTTGTTTTTGGCTTGGATGCCTTTTTCACAAATTAAACAGGGCATTGTTGTGTAGCCAGATTGTTGAGCAAAATATCATACCAATTACTTTTAAATCCCCACAAATTGTCAAAGAATGTTTTTCATAGTTCACGTATTTCAGTAGATCTTTGAGATTATCATACGTCTCTCTGAGTATGCAATGGGTATTGATTGAAAAAAATTTTCATCATGTAAAAGAACAACTTGAGGTTACGTTTTGACGAGCCTATAAATAACCTTCACTGACTTGGATAATAAGTAACGTTAAAGAAATTCAATAAACTCTCAATATCACAACAAAAACCAAAAAGCCCTTCTTCTTTAATGAATTTTATTAATTCCTTCTCTGTGATTCTATACCAAGAGAACAAAACTTCGGGTAGTGGAAGATTTTTTGCTTTCATTCTTGACCCAAGCAATTAGCCGATGATATCTTTTATCGGATCAAGTCATGATTAAGTTCATTTGCCACGTTTGGGTTATTCAAACACCTGCGGGAACTCATTTCTGAAGAAACTACATATGATAGCACAAATATAATCTCACAGCACAGCCTGTCAACAATGATGTCCGGGCGATGATAACGCGAAAGTATTGCCCACAAAAAAAAATGTCAATAATGAACTACGTTTCCCGCCTAACAGTGAGCTGGGTGTAATAAATGAAATCCCTCTTACCAAAATAAAATTTCCCTCCCACCCAATAAAAGTTTCTTTTGTGGAATTTATGTTTAAATAAAAAATGAGTTCACTTGATTTGAAAAAAACTATACGGGATAGAAAATCTAATTACAGGTCTGAAATCAACGCAAAGAAATATTTTAGGAACATGTAAAATTACAGAAAATAAATAAATGAAATACATTACCCTAATACATTTATTAAATGATTAAGATTTCTGGTATCCTTGTGTGTGTTAATATTTGCGTATTTAATTGCGGAAATCTAGCCATGGGACTGTTATAGTAGTTAACTCGACGTCACAAATCCGTTTAACAGATGATTTTTGAAGTGAAATTATTAAAATATAAAATTGAATAATAATTTATTAATTATAGTTTGACTAAATAAAAAGTATGTTAGTAAAAAATTCAACTTTTTGTCACACGTTTATAGAATTTTAATTTTTATGTTTTAATTAAATAAACTTTATAGAACTTCGCGACAAATTTGATGAAAAACAGTTTGCTCACTACAACAAGTAATCAGCAGAAAATGATTAATGTAAAAATAATCGTATGTACTCTATTACAACCAATTATTAATTTAAAACATTTTGCTGATTGTATAAATAATATAAAGAAAGTTCAAGTGGCGTTAAATTCCACTCGGTCTAACTTTAAAAAGTATAATTAAATACAGTTTCTATTATTTATTATAATGCATTGTTCCAACTTTAAAAAGTATAATTAAATAAGGTTTCTATAATTTATTATAATGTATCTCAAAGTTCCTTTTTATTTAATAAGTATATAAAAAATGATAAAACATTATATTTTTATCTCATCATAACATTATTTGTTTTTTGAAAAAATAAATAGAATACTGACTTTATTTTTTGACCTAATAGGTATCTGACATCATATTCACGGGTAAATGAGCCCAATTATAGAAGCTTGAATCAATTTATAAAAGAACACTTTAAGAATAAAACTGTAATTGAATTGATCTAGTCATGCTAAAACAATGGAATAAAATGAAAATCCTCAATTTCTTTTATTGTGTTTTTAATGTATTAAAGCATGGTAGTATAATTTCGTTTAGTTTTATCGGTCCTAAAATGTTACTCTTTCAAAACAAATAAATTAAATAATACATTATCTTTATTCATGTACTAAATGATTAGGATTTCTGGTTTCTTTGCGTGTATTAATATTTGCATGTTTAAGTGCGGGAATCTAGCCACGTGACTGTTATAGTGGTTAAATTGATGTCGCAAATCAGTTGTATAACAGATTTTTGAAGTCGGAGGTTTTGAGGTTCAAATCCTAATTAAAGTTAGTTGCTTTTATTCGAATTTAAATACTAGACAGTGTATATCGCTGTACTTTTGGGGTTCAATTAATTAAACATCACAAGACTGGTGCGCCTAAGTCTGTACAAGACTGCACCGCATTTATGTCATGCATATGCATATTATTCTCATCTCTTTAGACCGTAAGGGATTGCTTATTGTTCATAGTTGAACAGATTGCAACGTACACATTAGGAAAAACCAGCAGGAATCTGTATGTCCGAATACGTTATTTAAAAAATTCTTTTCGGTACGCCGGAAGGCGGAAGTAGATTTCACCGGTGCTAAGTAGGGGATAAAAAAGATGTACACCTTCAAAAAAAAAAAAAAAAAAAACTTAAAATTTACTCAATACGACAATGATTGCATGTAAAATATGTTTCATATGTTTAGCATACAACAAGCCCTATTTTTTTTATAATTCCAACAAAATTTTGATCATCCCTTATCATAAGTGTCTCATATAAAAAAATTGTTTCAGACAAGAGTTTTAGGTAATGTTTAGAGGACTAACGACCACTTTAAACCGATTCGATGACTGTGCCTACTAATAGAGGTATGGTTTGTTTTTCTTCGAAACCCCATTTTTTCTAGCCCCCTGGCCCAATGGTTGGTGATATCAAAAAAATTTACTGAGATAAGTTTTAGGCGATTATCTAAAGAATAGTAAGAACTCTAAACTAATTCGATATTTTACTTAATAAGAAAGTTATACCGATTTTGTTTTTTCAACCCCCCCCCCATTACCACCCGCATGGTCCGATTTTACCCGTTAACGAACTTGATCGAGATTTTGGGTCACTATATTTTAAGTATAAATCATGGTACTCATCAAAATAGATAGCTTTCTTATGAAATCTACCTAACACTATAGTCTGGAGTTAACACACCCTTATTAAATATAATCGATTATTTTAAATAGGGAAAATATCAGAATAAGAAAAATCAGAAGATTATTCAATGTGTACTAAATAATATACATTACACCACTCCGCCGATCTCCATGACGGAGTGGTAGCGTCTCGGCCTGACATTTTTAGGTCCCGGTTTCGAATCCCGGTAGTTCTTGGCATTTTTTATGTGCTACAAATTTTCTATTTTATATACTCGCGTACAGGCTTCTTGCAATCTTCTGTGGCGAATTAATTAATCAGAAATAAAATCCTATTTATGGATGTCGTTTAATTGGACATCTTTTTTATTCGAACAGATTCAACGTCAGGATATTTTATATAAATTTTTCTTTATTTTTTATGAAACCTTAGAACCTCATCTTTTAGTAATATTGATCTGACATTTTAAATTTCAATATTATGAAATACACATAATATAATAAATTTAATTTATAATTTATTTAATTCCTTTTCAAAAGGAAAAAATTAGATTTTCATATTTACACATTTATAAAAGCCTGCAGAGAATAAAATAAGTTATAGGCCTATCAGTTACAGACCTGTCTTCATACTAAGTGTAAGCTGTTATATTGCAGTAACGAACTGAATTCACCCATCCGATTTCAAGAAATATGAAAAATGTCAAATAACTTTGTGTTTTTCACAGATCGCAGTTATTGTAATATCAGTAAACTATAAAAAATTCCGGATTATCCGTTATTTTTATTAACCCTAACTATATCTAGTACAATTAGCCCGGATGAACGAAGATTACACTTACTGTGTCTAATCTAGACTATAAAAAATACAAGTTTTCGTTGAATCTGTATGAATTTTAATCCAACTTTATGCATTAAACAACTGATTTAGTTTTATTACAAAACTCTAGTTTTATTACAAAAATCTCCACACCGCCGAATGGAAACATTGTATTTATTGTACTTTTTAATAACAGAAAGGGTTGCATTAATTTGTTGTTTTATAATCTATCTTATGGCTGGTGGTGCTGACGCGAGTTCATTATATGTCCAGTTTCTTTGGGGAATAAATTTAAAGTATCGTTTAAAGAGCTAAATATATATCATTAGGATTTCGGCTCATGGAAGGCAACTGTAAATCATTTCACACATATTTTTTCTTATAATACCTGGCGTAGTTGTTGAAAACTGATTTGCTCTTATCGTAATGATTTACTTCAATGTCAGTTCAATATCAATACTTCGTTTCAGATCGCCTACAACCGTTTTATTGCATCTATGAATCTTACAGAACCGACAAAAATTACTTTTTCTCTTCATCTAAATCCATGACTCATCACAACCAAATAAATCAAAATAAAATAAAATATTGAAATTGATTTTTATGTAATGATACAATTTGTGCTGTTAGATGAAATAAGTTTTGATTATAGTCAGAAGATTGCTGCACTCCCTTTGCACATTTAATGACTGTTAGTTTAATGGCATTTAATGTCTGTTGTAATTTTGTTCGTTAGAAAGGTCATAAATTTTCTCGTCAGTTTGAACTGATGGGAATTTTTTCACTCTGAAGCGTCATTACGTGTTAAATATCATAAATATTATATCCTATCGCATTTTTAAACTGAATTTTCGAAAGCATATCCTCTAGGAGATTGAATTTTGATCTTTATAGTTTTATTTATTGTCATGCAACAAAAATTATCACTAGCTTTTTTTTTTTTTTTTTTTTTTTTTAAAGCGGTATTTCTTCTTTTTTTTAATAAGTTTCCTAGACTTGGACGCAGCGGAATCTTTATTTGGTTTCAAGAATAACTAGGCATTTCCAGTAAAAAATCACCTGCTAATTTTGTTCCGAGGCGTGCTTTCACTTGCCAAAATATATAATGGGCAAGTGAATATAGTGCATCAAACAGAGAATATTTTGTCTGAAACTTATTATTACTAAATGAAGTATGTCTCCAAGTTGGAAATTTTATTTTACTTTATTTTTAGATTTAGTCAAAGAAATAAATGTTTTATTGATAAAACATTTTTATTGAAAAAATTATCTGTACTAACTTTTTCTCTTACCTACGTTATCGGTTTTGCATGTTATATGATGAAAAAAAAATCATCTTAAATGCAGTCGTAGTTTTAAAAATAAATATATATTGTTTTTAAATTCAAAATTTATCACACTGCAACAGATCGAAAGCTAATTAAAAGTTGGGATTACCTTTACCTTTTATGGCGTACAATAATATGGGACATGATGCCATTATAGATTTTTATAAATAGACGGTCTATGTTGTATCATAAAAAATAGTTTTAGGATGTCGTATTTTATAGTCCAGAGCCTGAGGAAGGTTAAATGAAACCGATAACACCAGTATATTATGAGGTATGAATTGCAGTACATAAATTTTCATCACATTTATCTTACAGTAATCAAAATTATTACGTACTTTATTAAATTTATTGATTTTAATGAATTCTGCCAAGACATTTCAGATTTATAAAGTTGTATGTGATTTATTAAAAAAATAAAATCAATAATTAATAAATTTAGTAATTTACTTGCCCTAATAATGTGGAAATTGTTACGTCATGTTCATCTACTCAGAGCCGATATGTTGTTAAAATGGAAAGGGCTTAGCAAGTAAGTAACATCAGTTTCATTTGACTTTTTGTTAGAAAGGTTGGTCCGACGGCCAAGCTCAATTAGCTTTCTCTTCGTTGCCTAGCCTATACTGTATGACGGGTGGGTAAAGGAGAAGGAGAAAATAGCCAAATGGGTGGGGGAATGAATCTGGTGGCAAAGTGGCAACATCTGCCCGCTAATCGCCCCCAATTTGACGGTTCCCTTCCGAAGCCGGCCCCCAACCAAGCTGTTCCGCTCCTAATGTCTTATTTCTCTTCCCTTGGCCGTATTTTCTTCTTCTTCTTCACCCCTTCTCCTTCTCTTACACATGCTTCCTCCTTTACTTATCGTTCCAAAGTTATACTAAATCTATTTCTTTCTTTTCTATCTCATTTCCACTAATGCACTGATTTTTTTTCACTCAAGGGATTTGTTCACCTGACTAACTAACCTTCACCTCGAACTCTCGATTCTTATTGGATGATAGTAACGTCATTAATGACCTTATATGACCTAACTGTTCATTTAATTTCAAATAAACATTGCCTGTTACTTTTACAAATTGTTTAGATAAAATAAATACTTCAAAGTTAGATTTATTTATGAAAATTTATAAAAATGTATTTTTCAAAAGAAAAACTTATTTATAGAATTTCTTAACAAGGAAATACTATAATTAGAAACTTTAAAAAAAGTAATAATAGTAAAAATAAAAAAAAAAAATTTAACAACCGCATTGTTTTTTAATGATTAAAAAAATTCCTTATGATTTTATCTTCGTCTCAAATAATATTAAACAGTATTTATCGATCCAACTTTTCATAATGTACAATTCTAATTTTTTAAATAATTTGTAAATAAATTTAAATTTATCTTTTCGTTGGTCTCCGTGGTGCGAGTGATTGCGTCTCAGTCTTTCATCCGGAGGTCCAGAGTTCGAAACCCAGTCAGGCATGACATTTTCACACACGCTACATATCATTCATCTTCATCACCTGATGTAACATCTGATAGTGGTTCCGGAGGTAAAGAAAAAAAAAGTAATCTTTCCAGTCAGTTGTATTTCTAACAGCGTTTATTTAAAATATATTTCATGAGATTTTGATTTAATTTTATAAACATTTATAAATGAATCTTTAAATTTACTTTTGAAAAAAATTATTAAAGACAAAAAAATAAATTTGTTTCGGAATGACACACAATATCTGATAAAGCGTGGACAACAATTACAAATTGTCCTCCTTAGAGCAAAAAGTAAACAACGTTTAAAAAAAGGTTACAAAAAAAAAAATCTTAACTTCTTTTGTTCTCTGTATAAAATAAAACAGATCTTTTCAACAGAATAGGGAACTTGCCACAAATAATGTACAATTTAAAGAGAAGTTTATACTAGAATAAATAAGGTAAATTCATTATCATTACTGAATGTTAGAGAAACAGGCTGTAGACAGACATTCCATAGAGATTTAATAAATTTATTAAAAATTAATGTTTTTTTAAAAAGGAGATAATAATAAAAAATATTTACCAGATTTTATTAACGGTTACAGATAAAAACGAATTATTGTTGAATAGTGAAATGAAATCAATAATGACAGTACTATTGAAGATTATCTAATCTAAATTATTTTTAAGATAATATATGTTTAAAATTTGCTATAGATACATTATTGTTTATAATTTGCTATCATCGTCACTAAGAGGTAGCGTTTACGTCTTTCATCCCGGAAATTCTGGGTTCGAATCCCAGTCAGAATTGTTAGTCATTTATAGAGCACAAAGTTCGTTTCTCAACTTTATCCTAAAAGAAACGAAGCGATAGTAGTTGAACAATCAATCTGTAGTTAAAACCAAAATAATAAATATAAAGATATTTTTCCGAAGTAGAACTTTTCTTATTTTCTGCCTTTTTTTAATAAACTTTTATATTAACCTACTTTACAGATCGAAATGGTTACTCCAGATAAGGATATTTGATAATATAACCTACATTGTAAGTCAATATGTTTTTGCTTTCAAGTAATCACTGGTACTGTTTAAATTTTACACAGAAGTTTACGTTTTCAAAATCTTTTTATTGTATAAATATATATGGTAAATTCTCTTGATGCTTTTTAACTTCTATTTTTTGTTAACTAGAACATTAATATATTTAAATATCTAATTTAAATATTAAATCTTTTTTTAAAATTTATATCCTTTTTTCTTCTGCATTGGTTATAAATATTATTACAACAAAGTGCTTATCTTCTTCTAACCCCGAATAAACTGTTTTTTTTTTATATTTCTTGAGGATTTCTTATAGCCATTCTATTTAAGTAACTATTATTTAATAATTATGAGTCACTGTAATAAAAAAAATAAAAAGAAATAGTATATTTAAGTTATTACAAAAAAGGCTCTTCTTTATCAATTGCATTCAAGCAAGGAAAAAATACTCTTTTACTTTCCCATCTAGCGCTATAGCAGAGCTATAGTTTTAGAGAGGAAAAAATTGTAATCAGTTCAATTTGAGAATATGCGGTTTTTTCTGGATCTTGACCTTTTGACACCTAAGGAATCAAAAAACCGGGTGGAAATTTTCTAATGCGTATGTTCGGTGTCCTTCTAAATTATGCCTTCTAAATCACTTTATATCTGCAGAATTGCTCGACCGATTTTGATCAAACTTAGTCAGAATACTTCTATATATACGGTATTGATACCATTAAATTTCCAACTTAAAAAGTCATGGGGGGGGGTGAGGCTGTACGCCTCAACCCTTGAGAATGATGCATGTTCACCATTAGTATCTCAAGATTTCGCCTAATAGGTATTATTTTACTTAGACACGTGTATTAATAATAAATAATAATATTTGCAAAATCGGACACCACCCCAAAAAATTCCGTAATAAACTAGTGGCTAAGTGGGTATATTTCGTCAATAGTACCCCCTCTACACACAAAGAACGGTAGTGTAACATTGATATACAGCTGCTGCAGTCGTCTGTTATGCTGTCACGTCACAGGTGAGCGGTAAAATTAAAGAAATGGATAATGTTTAAGTGTAACAAATATTTCAAGTGAGCGCTAGTACCGCCACACCCATGCAAATGAAATACGGTATGCGCGCGCGCTTTACTTAGAATTAAAAAATTAATAAACAAAAAATATTATATTTGAATAAAATGTTAAATATTTTAAAACAAATTTCGTATGTAAAGTCGCATGGCGGAAGGTCCTACAACTTTGTTGTCAGTTTATTTTAGGTTGAAAGAATATATTAAAGAACCATTCAAACTACATTGATCTTATGATTAGTTTGATCAACTGGGAAAGTCTTAAAAGGAAATTATGCATTTTTGATAGTTTACGGTTGCGTAATTAGTAGTTGCACAACTGTAAAATATCTCTTAAATTATTTTCTATACTTATAGTTACAGATTATAATTTGTAATTTAAATATTACTATGACATAAACAAATGCAAAAACCCGCTTCATTATGTTGTAATAGCTAAGTCCCGTTTTATATTTAATCCGATAAGTTCCTACTAATAGTTGTAATTTAAATAATAAATTAAGAAATATAATTTCAGAATTTTTAAATAGCTAATAACTGTTTTTGTTATTATTATTATTTTTTTTTTTTTTTACAAAAGATTATTAATCTAGCAATAAATGATTACAAATCATTATAAGGGTAAAAATGGTTAAATCTTTTTATTTACGACCTATAAAGTGTTTTTTTGCATTCACGTTCCTTGTAAATATAAAATATAACATCACCAAAAGATATTTTCATGAAAGTTGTTATGGAGATAGTGGCATCTAATCCGGTAAAATCTGGCATATAGCACTAAAAATAATAATCATTTTTTTTATCAAAAAAGAAAATAATATTATCGTAATGTATATTTTAAAAACCTTTAAAACTGAAGAATAAACAAACACATAATTCAAATCGATTTTATTGAAAGGTTTTTTTGATAGTATACTGTTTAAAGTAAACAGGACTGTGTATATTAAGTACAATAAGTAATATTAAAGCACTTTTATCTAAGTAGGAAAAAACTGCACACACACACACACAAACACACACAAAATATATAATCTTAAAATATAAAGAATGTATGTCTATAGAGGATTTAAGTTATCTCTAAAAAGTGGCGTATACAATTCCAAGGCTTAGAAAGGACCACCTCTACTACACGTATTTATAAATTATTACTGAAGATAACTGGAGTGAGGTTTAAAAGCTTTCATATACTTACCTGTAGAAACAGAGAAAAAGAGTCTACAAAAGATTCCTGTTCAATGGATAATATAACCAGCCTACTTGTCTCTAACCATGCTACATTCACTTTAGTAGATAATTTAAAAAAAAAAATATATATATATCTAGTACGTAATAAATAAACAAAAAAATCTGATAATAGTTTGGAAGGTTCTTTTTTAACTTAATATTACGCACACTTTCTTTTGTACGATTTTTCTTTATTGAAATGTTCTTAGAAATTTTATTTGTTATAATTCCTGTTGTTTAATTTATTTCGTTGAACTACATCACCCCGGAGGAAAAACAAACAAAAAACCTTTGTAGGCTCGAGGTGAATGGAACTGTAGTTTATTATTTTAATAAGACCATTTATGAATGACAAATGTTATTTATCTTAATTATAATTCTTGAAATTTTCTGTAAAAATACAGCATTAATAAGTAAATCTTTAAATATTTTTTTCTATGAGGAAGAGGTCTCTTCCTGTAGAATAACCTATAGATTATATTTCGTGTGTGTGTGTGTGTGTGTGTGTGTGTGTGTGTGTGTGTGTGCGTGTGTGTGTGCGCGCAGTTTTTTCCTACTTAGATAAAAGTGCTTTAATATTACTTATTGTACTTAATATACACAGTCCTGTTTACTTTAAACAGTATACTATCAACAAAACCTTTCATTTTCTTAGGGAAAATAAAGTATTTTCCCTTAGAAAATTATTTATCTAAACATAATGTTAAATGTATTGAAAAAATAAAGAGGAATTAAATAATAAGATACTGGATACATAATAATCCAGCAAAATTAGCAAAAGTTTGTTATTTAGAAAATATAATTACAAATAATGAACGAAGTATGTGTTACGTTTTATGCATTGAAAACTTAGACACCAACGTGGTCGGTTCGCTCTTGCTATCCGATTACGAGTGGTATTCGTTTGCAGTAGAGACTCCGGGCAGTCAGTACTAGATTAGACGCTCGGACAGTAGCATGTAGTATTTCAAACACGTTAGTTGCAACATACAAAGTTTCACTTATAAGTATAAATATTCATAAGTGTTTCATGTTATTACACAAGTATTCATAAGTGTTAATTACAATAGATTCAAGAAGATTATACTACTCAAATTTATACTATGTTATACTATTATACCTTCAACGGTCATAAAAGCATATACTACAGTTTACAACAATAAATAATCGTTTAATCAAGAGCTGGTAACTTTATTCATTTAAAAACGACTACACCACATCAGCTACTATACATAATATATATATATTGGTCCTCCGTGCATCCAT
>JAAAKQ030516682.1:0-19280 GCA_010016005.3 Zanna intricata
AATGAAAATATTATTGCGCCTTCCGTGGATATTTGTGCCAGAGCCGCACTTAAGGAGCCAAAGAGCCACATGCGGCTTTGGAGCCGCACTTTGCCGACCACTGCCATAGCTGAATAGAATTAAGATATAATTCATCTTATCTCAATAAATCGTATTTAAAAATAATTCAAAATCTTTTAAAAAATAATAAAAGAATAATAACAGAACGTAATACATTTATAAAAATCTTTTAAAAAATCTCAATTTTATAAATACATTTATAAAAATACATTAACAGAATGTAACATGTACATTTAAGGTATTAACATAATTTTTCCCGTTTAATATTTAGTTTTAATTGGATACCTGAAAACGGATAATTGCGTGTTTACATAATCAAATATGCTTTCTGGTAGAAGATTTAGTAAATTAGGTAAATTGATTATTACTTGATTAATAGTTTATTAAAAAACACTGGTGGAATACATATTAAATACAGTAGTTATCGAATATATTTTTAGAAAATTTTATTATAAATAACCTTCCACTATTCAATCATTTTAGCCGAAAATTGTTTTCTGTGGATCAAAGAAACGCTTTATTGCCGTATGATCTTATAAATTTGTTAATATTAGAAGGGAATTGACAATCAAAATGAAACTGATAAAAATATTACCGGGAAATACAGTCTTAGTATGTATTTTAATGGTGTATTTTTTCAACTATTAGCAAAATAATAAAACTCTTTTTAAAAACCCTACAATTGAAAGCAGCTATGATTATACTTACTTATTTAACGTACCTCTATAGTATAAACTCGGATACAAAAATAGTTCCACCCTTACTCTATCGGGGGATTCGTTGCACCATTAATTTATCGCCGGCCTCCGTCGCCGAGTGGTAGCGTCTCGGCTTTTCATCCGGAGATCCCGGGTTCGAATCCCGGTCAGGCATGGCATTTTTGACACACGCTACAATTCTTTCATCTCATCCTCTGAAGATATAACCTAACGGTGACTCCGGAGGTGAGACAAAAAAAAAAAAAAGTTAATTTATCATATCGACAACAGTGTGGATTACTGAGGACATAGTTTTATAAGAATATACGTTTTTAATTTTCAAGTTAATTATTTAGTTTCAGAATAGAAGTTGCAAGAAAAGTTTAATTTTAGTACTTTCGCAAGAAAAATTATTGAAATTGGAATCGCTCTCAAAACAGTAATAAATAAGTATAAATAGTAGATATTTGTTATTAATAGTTTTTATGATTCTGAATCTTCCATGTGAAACAAGAGTTTGTTTTATTGTTATTATTATTATTGTCTATAAATTCATTTAATTCAAATCTGAGTTTTCCTCAGAAAAACTGAGGTTCCTCAGACCAATTTTTTTAAGTGACACCTTTATTATTGTAAAATATTTTAAACTGAATAAAAGTGATTTATATAATAATTTTGTGCAAAATTATCTGTAAGACTAAATATAAATTTAATACAGGTAAATATACTTTTATATACTTATTAAGTATACCTTTAAGTATAATATAAAACGCTATTTATTTCATTTTATAATATAAAATGATTTATTTCAACCTTTTTTTTGAACAATTTTCTTACAGTTATTTGCAGTTAATAAAATTATGTGAAAAATAAGGGATTCATCAAACAAGTAAACAAATGAAGTTATCAAAATCTTACTTTTTTGTTTTGTAAAACGTTTTATGTTTTAACGTCTAGGGAGGTTAAAATAATAGATTTTTATACAAAAAATGAAACGGGCCTTTGATTTTATTATAAACTGAACTTAATAAATATATGGTAATTAGAAATCGTATTAAAATATTTTTACCGAGTACGTACATATGTCTCCTTGTTTAGCTGTAAGTAGTCAGTCGTACTGGTATTGTTTTTATACCACCAATATTTACAAATTGTTTTAATAGATTGTTACTTGACAATAAAATATACATTTTATAGTGGGGAATTTCTATTAAGTAATTCCCGATAAAACATAGTCCTTTAGAATAAATAAAATTTGTATTTTAGTAATTATGTGAAAATTACCCGTAAAAGTTAAGTACATATAATATTAAACACAGAAAAAAAAATGGCATTTTATCACAATGAAACGAATTATATTATAAATAACAGAAATTGATAAATTTAATTTTAAAGTTATAATTTTTCGGAATCTAAAAGAATATTTTTTTTATAATATGCAAAAATTATAAATTTTATGGTAATTCACAAGTAATATAGTTACTCCAATAAATATATTTAAGTTTTTATTTAATTCCTATGAAAAAGGAAGAAAGTAGTCGTATTTTATTCGGCCTAGGTTAGTATATATATATTTTTTTTGTCAAGGGTTCTACAATTAGTGAATACATACAAGAACTCTTCTGAATAGCTGTTTTCAAATCTTATGGTCCTACATTTGAATTCCCGCCTCAGTCCGTTTGTTCTGTTTATTCTACTTTATAGTTTCATTACTTTTTTTAAGAAAAATTTAGTTATGTTTAAAACTTTAATACCTTAAAAAATTAAGATATTTATAACTAATTTCTACAAATACTTTTGCTAGTGTGTCTACCTTATTCATAGGAAAAATTAAATTTTGTAAATAAAACAGTCATTAATTTTATAATCGCTGATATTTTAGTAGACTAAAAAAAAAAACCTGAAATAGTCGTTTTTTTAGTAATAATCATCTCTACTACATAATAGAAATGCTATTACATTTACTTTCTATGTCTAAATAAGACACATTCCTGCATTTCTTAGGAGTAGAGGGATTTGCTGATTTAAAATATATATATATATATATATTTTACTACCGTTTATGTTACGTTTGTTTTTTTTAACATTTTCATTAGATTGTCCTGAAGAATTATTGATTACTGGTATTTTTTTTTCGGAAGATCATACTTTTCCTACTTTAATTCAAATTTAAAAACCAACTAATTCATAAAATAAAACATATAAAAAATGATTATATATAAAATTAATTTAGGCATGTTATCGTACGGCTTGATTTTACTTGTTCCGCCCTATGATCTGTTCATTTTTCATGATAGATAAACTGTGATCGTTAATTTTTTTGACTCTACTTTCATTTGACTGATATTTTAGTAACATATGTTTACCTGTTGTTAGTTATTATATTAAAATGTCATTTAAATATTACTTGTAATTAATTCATAATTACACTGATTTCTGGTGTATTGAACGTGTTGTTAGTAATGTGTGTTTAATTTATTTTACAATGGAAAAAATGTTTCTTTCTATTGGTAGTGAAGAGTTAAACATTAATAGTATACAGAGTAATTCATTAAGCGACATCATTACATTAGCGACAGAAAATATAAGGAAACGAGTTGAAAAATACATCGATGCCAGATGTCGAATATTTATTCTAAATAATACAGAAAAACTACAGTAATAATTTTTTTTCCTAAATTAAATTAAAAGTATAATTTTTCAAATGTCTAAATTTATTTTACTAAATAAAATCAACCGTTTTTATTTTTTATAAATTCTAAACTTTTTCTGTTAAGTTTAGTTCTGTTTTGTTTTAAAAATAAGTTTTTCTTATTTTTCATAGACTTTATTACATAAAACTTCTCAGAATTAAATTATCTACAATGTTTAATAAAATTTACGCATTTATTAGTCATTTATCAATCTTACTGTATTTCAACTCTAAAAATCATGTTCTTTTTTCACCGAACATTTTTGTTTGACGTTGGATATCATAAAAACAACGGGAAATACATATCTGGGATCTGTTTAACTCCATCTTTCAGATGAAATTATAAGAAACCATCAAGTTTATCTCTTATAAAACGCTATACAAATTTCAGTATGGCCCATTTCATCGGGAGAACTGAAATCCGGGCGAAATTTTTCGCTAGTCATAAGTCGATAACAAAGCGTTTTTCAACATATGTTTGTAAGTACTATTCTTCTACAAGTTCTAGAATCAGTTTTCAAATTATTTTCCTTTCCTTCTGAACCACAGTATTGTTTTTCTTATTGTATTGTTTTTTTTTTCTGAATTGTTTTAATGAATCACACTTATAATTCCTTTTCTTCCCTTACTAATAGAATTATCGATTAATTTTTTACACTTTCCGGTTCAGTTATTGCAAGATAACTAATAAAAGAAAGATATCCTTTAGCTCATATATCAGTTCAATATTCAGTTCAGTTTCTTACTTTGGTAAAAGTTGCAAGATTAACTGTTAGATATCTAGCTGGGAAAATATATATTAATGCATTTCTTTCTCAAAGCAATTTCGCAATCATTCTTTGTTAACTGAATTGTAACATCTAGAATACCACACGATTAATCAGTTAAGAATAATAAATTAACATTTTGTCAACCTGATATCACATATCCGTACGTGACTTGTTTTAGCAAGTAATTCTCCTTTGTAACTAATTTTGCTTAATCAAATCATTAAAATTTTTCTATAATTGGTTTCTGTGAGGTATTTTTCACATTTATAAGAAATGCTATCTCTTTTTGCTTAAAAAAAAGTGAAAAAAAAAAAACAAAGAAATTCGGGTTGTCTTTTCGATATATTTAGTAATAAAAAAGAGTTATAAAATATATTATTTAAAAAGAGCTTTCCTTATTTTTCAAAACGAAAAAATATACAGTTCAGTAAATTACCATTTGTTGGTTACTTATAGTAAATTTTCTTTTGTTAAAAGAACTATTAGTTAAATTTTTCTGAAATTAATGTCTTATAAAGAGATTTAATATAAGAAGAATTCTGAAATTTTATTATTCTGTGCCTTTGAAATAATAATTCTTATAAAATAAAAGGAAAATTTTTGTTACCTATTTATTGACCAGATCACGTAGTTTATAAGTTGTTGAAGTTTAATAAGGAATTCTCTCGCAACTTTTAGAGCTGCTTAATAGTTTATAAAGTTTTACCGTTTTTCCTTTAGGCTACTATGTCATGTCTTTTCACATTTTACGCACAAGAATTTAATAAACGATTATAGCAATTAAAGTAGGTTATTGATAAATCACTAAAAGTTCTTTCATTATTTACTCATAACATTTTTTCCTTGTTATGAATTTTTTATAGTATCACATAACCTTTATACACGTACTAGATTAAATAGTATAACCTACAGGACTTGTCAGTTTTGCGTGCCGCTTGAAATTAGAGTCCGAAATATTCGTACTGAAATTGTACATCTTAGAAGTACGAATATTTTTACTGATACTGATACTCATTATTTCAAAATTATTATATACTTCTTAATCTTTATACTTATGTAAATGTATGTACCAAAATCCTATCCTCTTCGGATAAAATAACCACATTAAATAGTCTTAATAACAACATTTAAGAACAATTGTTAGGTTCATGTAAGCAAATTTTCTTTTATAAATATATGACTAGTTAATTTGCCACAACCAATACCAAGGAATTAGCATTGCATCCCTTTTTAAAGTGATGATAAGCTGTCATTTTTAGTTTATTTTCCTTTTTCAGTTTCAAAAACATAATTTTTATTAACAACGAATGAAACTAACTTTTCCTTAATATAAGTTTTCCCATTGAGATTTGTAAAAAGGTAATAGAATAAGCTGAACACTGTTCAGTATCTATACGAAATCAGATATACATAGATCGGTTACATTTTTAATTTTATACCTATTAAAGGCATTTAATAAGAAATTTTATTTTTATTACAACCTTGTTTTTTATTTGCCACATTTGCAAGTATAATCATAGGATAATTGAATTGTTTATATTCAATGACGTTAATTCATATATTTTTATTATACTTTTATTTATTTACTTTTAATAAGATTATCGCTTATAATTTACATATATTACGGTCAGCTAATATTTTTTTATATAAATATTACGTATTTATTCCCATTATCATAATGAAATAAGAAAAAATTGTAAGCTATTAAATTCTAAAATTTAACCTTCCTTTAGCCGTTGCCAGTGTATATCAATACAATAGTACAAATAAATTAAGCAATGCAGTTAAAAGTAAAATATTTGATCGACATGAGAAGTACATTTATATTAAATAATAACAGGTTTAAAAAAAAACTTAATTCCAATTATATGTAAACACTATATTATTTTATAATTATTCGAAAACATTTCTTCATAGAAATATAGTATAATTATATATTCCTTTATATAATTCCGATATTCAAATTACATTCGCGCGATAAAACAAGAAAGTCAGTTGAAAAACAAAATAAAAACTCCCGTATTCTAGAAACCCTTAGCTTTTCTAATATATTTAAGTAATTTATTTTAATTTTTTTTACCGTAGATTTAGTTTTTTACCTTAGTTTTACTTTTATGTTATTTTACGTTGAAATAAATTTTTAAAAACCTATTTAATTCAAAACGTGTTTTTTAAAAGTATATAATACATTTGAAATTAGATAATATTACCTACTTTGTAAAAAAAAAAAAAATCGTAAATTTTATAAAGTGGTACTGGAACAGTCCATTTTAAGATAAATGAAAAAAAATAAGCTTCTTCAGAAGCTTAAACTAAAGGATATAAAAGCTAATCACTAAGCAACCGAATCCGCTTTCCCAAATTACCTTCTTGAGATAAACCACAAATTTACAAATATGTAGAACAATATAAAATTTGTATATAAAAGGGATGTATATTAAATTTACTTGAAAAATTCAAAATTTATAAAAAACATAAAAGGCATATAGAAATTAAATCGTGCACATTTACCAGTTCAAAAATCTTCAAGATAAATTTTAAGTAAAAGCAACAGATTTAACAGCACGGTAACATTTAGCTTTTTCAACGGCAATATTCATCTCTCCTAAACTTATATCCAAAGCTACCTTAGACAAAAGATTCCTTATTCCTTAACTTTCATCTTAAAATAGTTAATTTTAAAAAACTATTCAAATAATAAATTTTCAATCCTTTTCTAAATTTTGTTTTATTTTAAATGCTGCAAGATTACAGATTAGTTTTATTTTATAGTAGTTAGTTTTAAATTCAATGTATTTCATTTTATTATACGAAAACGTATGTTTTTTCTTTCGAGTAAAAAATATCTTCACCTATAATAATTACATATCCGTAAAATGCAAATATTTCTTTTAAGTTATTAAAAATATTTTTTTCTTTTATTTCCATTGAACTGAATGGTAAGAATCATTTTACAATGACGAATTTTAATAATTATGTTAACCTCTATATAATTTATATTAAAAGTGTTCATTAGAAACGACTAGATTTTTCTCTCTACTTTTTAATTCCAATGTACGACTAATAAATAATGACATTTATAAATAGATAAATATACATTATATATGTAAGAGCACTTGTAGTTGATACTATTCTTTGTTGTTGATAACTTTGTAAATTTGTAATTGATAAAGTAATGTTTTAAAACTCGTTTATTTTAAAACTTCTAAATGGATGTACTTTTAAAATTCTCTGATAACTTTAATATTTTTCACATGCTACATTATTCGGCTTAATGGAATTTACATATAAATCCTACTTTACGAGTAGTTTCAGGAACTTCAGTTTTGATATTGCGTTTTATACGTAAATATAGTAAAAAAGACCGTTAATTTACTCAATTCAAACCTCTGTTCACTATTCTATCATTACGCTAGAATGACTTAGTCACTTACAATAAAATTTTCTGGATAATTTACTTTTTTTTTTGATGAGTTCCAAAGGAATGCATTACGCACGCCCATGGGGTCATCATCTGGGTTGTGTCGGACTCGGAATCCGGACCCTAACCGTTCCCAGTTAGTCAAAACCAGTAGACTAAAAAGCCTGGCTGGGCGACTAAGCAGACTCCACAGCCTGCCCCCTACCGACTAAATCATCCTCACCGCTCTTCTCCGCTCCGAGACTGGACCCGCAATAAATCATAACGCAGTCTCGGGGGGATTTTATGGAATCTTCTATTGGAGATGTTATCATCATTCATCTTTCCCAATATACCTGAAACAAAAGACACCCACTCACCCACATAATCAACCATTCACTCAGCATTCGTGGTATGTATTAGTGTACCTGTCAGTGTGTGTTCACGTTTCGAGGTCCAGAGTCCCCGTACATCATCACCATCGCCCACCCTGGTAATAGCGAACGATGACTCAGTAAAAGACTGTCCTTCCCCCTGACTCCTTCGTGTCTGTGTATACGACCCTTCGCCCCAGTCGTAGTGGGGAAAGAGTCCTCGTGCTTCATCACTGCACCCCATCTCCATGGAAAACGGGACGTAGCTCCGCAGAAAGCTGTCCCCCCACATGACTATTCTTCTTTTCTCAGTTGTCCCAGTCATCCTCTTAAGAGTTCTTCAACCGCAGTACCGCAGTCACATATCTTCTAATTTTCTCCCAACCATCTAGTCCTTGCATCATAGTTGTCATAAATTCTTCTGGGGTGGTCTCCACTATCTCCCAGCGCAGTTTTTCATCAGTCCAACAATCACAATAAATAGAAGTATGTTCCACAGTATCTAATTCTCCACAACATAGGCAATTAGGACATTGCTTCTTGTGGAAACGGCACAAATAATCATTACAAGTCCCAAGGACAGTGAGGAACTGGGACAAGTAGAAGTCCACATCCCCATATCTCCTCCCCAGCCAGGGACCCAATACCGGGATCAACCATCTTGTTCAGGCTGCCACCGACGCGGTTTCCTACAATGACTGCCAATTCTCGAATAGACATGCTTTTGCCACTTCCTTTCTTTCCCCGATCCAGACACGTATGCGTTGTTCTGCAATTAGTTTTATCGGGGAAACTCCTGCCACCACCCCTACTTCTAGAGTGGAGAGAGTCCTATAACAATTTATAATCTTAACACATCCCTGATGAATATTCCTTAATTTGTTGAAACCGTACTTGTTTTAATTTTAAAATATTAATAGAACCATTCCCTTTTTGAAAAAAAAAATATTTTTCCAAAATTTACAAGCTGTTTATTTATTTAAATTAATTAAAGCTTCTATTTACAAAACTTTTTTCTTCCTTATTCTTATGAATTTTTTTAAATTCATGTTTAATTAAAGGTTATTTAATTTTTAAAATTAATTATGTCTTACATTTGCAAACTTCATCTGCTTAAGTTAATAATTGAAAATTGAAATTTTTCTTTATAATTATTCACTGACGCTAATAAATAATTATTATTGATTATTTCGGTACAATATAAATGTAAATTCATTGAAAAATATAGGATTATTAAAAATATAATAATTATTATTATTTACCATTATTACTAACATTAATGACAAAAAGGGGATCTTTACATGGATTCTTCAAAATGAAATATTAAGAAAACTATAAAATTATAGTTCTTCTTCTTCCTTGCACTGATCTTATCCCATATCATTTGGGATAAATCTATTTGGGATTGGTCCTCCCAGTTCTCTTGCGCCGTTTTTCTAGGTTTCAATATTAATTTCATCGTCATCATAGTTATTTCTATGATTATAATTCACGTTATGGGGATGGTCATGTTTTCTTTTGGGAAGATTTGTTATAAGACCCACTGTTATCATACGGATTTAATCTCAATTCATAAGATGGCCATTTCACTGTAACGTTATATTGTCAGTTTGTCTTATATCGGTACGAATTTGTAAGAACCACAGATTTAATCATTTCTGATTAATAATTTGTTCAATCTATTTGTTCTTTAGGTTCATCACAATGTATGCGTTTTTGTCGTGCGCAATATTTGTTCGTCAGTTTTTCCTATTGGTTAGCGCTACGATCCGTAGAGAAGAATTGATTTTCTGGTCGTTTTTAATTCGATGTCATTTTTAATTCGATCAGGCAATATTGAGTTACAGAGTACTCCAGTTAATTAGATAGATATCGCCATTTCAGCAGAAATTTTTTGGATCAAAATGATAAATTCGGTTAATCAATATATTTTTTAATTTAAACAAGTCTATAATTCCGAATATCAATTCGTATAATGAATGAAGCCAATCATATTTTAAACATGTTGCAATATTTTTAATATTATTTTTTCAGAATTTGCAGATATTAGCTTAAAAATATAAAAAATCTTACATTTCTTAAAAAATCACAAATATTTTTAAATAAAATTTATTTACACTCAATTTAAACAACTATGGGGAATTATCGGTTAAATCTGAAGACAAACCTATATTTCCAAGAGAGATTGGATTTAGCCTTTAGCTGAATCACACATACAGACAGGTTTGTAAGTTTAATGTTTGTTGTTTGTTTTATCTTCTGAAAACATTACTTGCAAAAGTAACAACATATCTTTTCTTTGTATTTTTTCAAACATTTTGTGCAACTACTAAAAAAATATGAAGCCAGTATCTTACGTTCTTCTTTTTACGACTTAATGTTTTAAAGCACGTGTTCAAATATATACGTACGAGCAAATACAAACACCTTAACACTATGTAAATAATTCATCTTCTGAAATAAGCAATAAACATCACGTTTGGAACAATATAGCTGTTCAAAATCAAGAATAATATAAATATTTATACACTTACACAATATTAAGATACATATTTACTTTGCAAACACTGTAACAAACTAGCATTCGCACTAGACATGTAAGTAAGTGACTTTTATCATTTGCCTCAGAATTAATATATCGATGATAATATTCACCGTCAGCATATGAGAGTTTAAATAATATATTAGAACTCTAAATTTTGTTACGTAATTACTCTTTTTCAGAACTAGTATTAAATTCTCTTATCAAAATAAGTTATAAATCTCAGTAAAATGAGACATATTTTAAAATGTTACTACCGTAAAGAGACAAAAATTTAAAACTTCCATAGTATTTTATTCTACACCCAGAGTAAAGTAAAACTGAAATGTAATGTAAAAACTTAAATACATATATACTTTTTTTTTGCTTTGAAGAGCGGGCATCAGAAACATAAGTACTGACGCGTGTTCTCGTCAATTTTTAGTCACTATCTGATCGGGATTCTGAGAGATTACCAATTATAAATGTTTATATAATTACCATTTACTAGTTTAAGAACATAAATAAAATAAGAACAATAATAAAAATAACATCAATAATGACAACAGCAAATAATAAGAAAATAAAATAATAAATTTCAATAATAAACAAATCATAATCATACTAATCACAACTATAATAATAATAATAATAATAATAATAATATTAATAATTATAAGAGATAGTGATTACACACAAAACAGAATTTAAAGTATTTGTCAGTATTTATTTCCAATTAGCAAAATAATGATAAGCAAAATTCACTTCGTTGACAAAAGACATTAACATGACCGCTAATTTTTACACCTTTAACAACTAGTTTTGTGTCAGTAATAACAGTACAACAAAGACAAGTATAAAGTTATTTTTCTGCAAATACCTTTACTCTTTACAAAAGACTACCATAACAATTTATAAGTCTAACGGTACTCACCGAACCATTCTTGTTTTCACGTGCTGGCATAACTCGTGACGTCACCTTAATCGCGTCGAACTTGCACTAGAAATTGACTCATTTACTGACCCACTCTCAGAATACTCTTGCTCCAAACTCTCATAACTCCTCGCTTAGAACTCTATCGTAGCACTCTCTCGCAGACTGAAATCTCGGAGAACTGATTTTAACTTTTCTTCCCCGGAGTATTTATACTCCTATTTTCTTTACCTGCAGGACCAGCCCCCAATAGAATGCAAGAACGATCAGCAAAGCCCTTTCATTTCCATGCATTCCTAATCTCGGTCCGATAACTCTTCTTACTGAACAACATTTGTTTATGTGTATCTACGGAGAGCATTACAAAAGACGATTGCTAAGCAGACCTGTAATCTTTACTAAAAGGTTGTCTTTTAGTCCTTTTCTGGATTCATCCCATTATTGTATTTTCTACTACTTCCTACTCAATTGGCAGGAATCTATTATTCGGGTCCGTTGTACCACTCTTGTTAGAATGTATGAAAACATAATTTTATTACTTGAAAATTTTTTTTCTACTACCATCACTCTCTCTCTCTCTCTCTCTATATATATATATATATATATATATATATATATCTATCTATCTATCTATCTATCTATCTATCTATCTCTATCTCTATCTCATATTTTTATCGTCTTAAAAGAAAAGAACAAGAAGATAATGATAAAATAATATTACTCGCATTTTTATAGAAAAAAGCACAAAAATACCTATTGTTGTTTATTATGGTTTTTTATAAAAATATATTTTTATATTTAAAATATATATTTAAATGTATATTTTAAAATAATATTTTTAACTAAAACTATTTTATTTATTTTGATCACAGAGAATTGTAAGGGAAAAAATTATTATATCTACTGCACCACTATATCTTTTGGCAAGTATTAGTACTATAAATTTTAAAGCAGTTCAATAATTTATAGGTGATCTGCTATTTTTAGAAACAGCAATCGGAAACATGTCATATATGTAACCTTTAATATCGAGTTTTAGCTTGTTCATAAGAGTGTTAACTAATAGTGGTAAACGTGTCAGGAATAAATAACATACGACGTACGTACAATCCTCATAGTTTTATTTAAGTAATTGATTTTGTTAAATTTTTTTTTAAATCATTCAAATACATCAAAGATCATAAAGTGAAACAAAGATTGATACCGATTTTTACCATAATAAAGCTTTTTGAATACTTCTTATTAAAAATCTTTTAATTTTTGTTTAAATTTCTTATAAGAATTTAAGGAAAATTATAAATTATTTAAACAGGTAATAAAATTATTGTTTCACTTACTAAAAAACTTCCTTAAAAAGACAAATTTAAAGTTTGGCAATATGCAATTATGATTGAAATGATATAAAATTCTTCAGTAACACCAATCAGGGTGTTCAAAGCAGCCTATATCTTCTTCGACATTTTTAGTGATATGGAAATAAAATAATAATTGCCTGAAGAAATGAAGTTATATAATAAACAAAAAAATAAAACAATATTCAATACAGAGGGAGAACACAACTGTCATTCGGTACTGAGTTACTCAGACAACACGAAGATTGCACTGACGGTGTTTAGAACTTGTTATTTTATCCCAATCACAATATTTGAACCAACATTGAAAAAAATTAAATCAGTTTTATTAATATATGCACATGATGTATAGTGAAATTATTTCCACCTGAAAAATTCCCGGAAAAGCGAAGTTTTAAAGAAGAACCGAATATTTTATCACAATATTAATTGATTTTTTTTTTATTATGCCCCTATTAATTCAAACACGTAAATTATATTATATTCATTAATTCCATTCTCCCTAATGCAATATAAAGAATATAAAATTATTGAATTTTTAGTGTATTTTTTTTTATTTTTTATTCACAGATTCAGCTAAAAAAGAATACCTTTTTTAATGTAAAATTAGATTTTTATAAATCTCAAAAAAAAAAAAACATTGTAATGAGAAATAACTTCAAATTTTACTAAAAAAACACATGCACGATACTGTTTATTAAACATATATTTAAGATAACTATTAATTGACAACTTGTAGTTTAATATGGTTAATATTATAAGTTACACGTATTATCAGCAAAAGGAAATATCTGATACGAATTTTCCTCATCTAATTTTTTTTTTAATAATTTGTATGATCTCTCAAAAAGAATTACAAAAGCTCACTATTCCATTGGGGGTCTGGAGCACTATTATGAATTTTATGACATTATTCCTCAGAAAATTTATTTCGTTAATTGGTTTTCATATGTTGAAATATTCTTTGCTAAATGCATATTCGAAGAATAACATTATGAAAAGAAAACATGTCTGCCATACGGAGGGAAAGAGTAGAAGTGTTAACCCGCTTCAGTTTAATTTCATATGTTATTTTTTTAAACTTTCAAATTCCAAAATATTGGTACTTGTAGTTTATCTGCCGCCAAGTAAATACCTGTTTAAACCAATGTTTTAATCAAACCGGCCGTATAATTACCCGTATACTAGTAGTAGTCTACTACTTCAATCCATTGCAACTTACCTTCCAATGAACTTATCCCTGCAACTTAACTTTGTTGTCTTAATTTCGTACTACCGCTTACAGACAACGTAATGTTATGACCTTTTGGACAAAGGCAGTGTTTCGGTAGAATCCCGGCCTCAATAAAGAACTCTACCGCGTTCTGTTCCTTATTTGATAATTGTCATATACTCATTTTGTACAATGTAAAAATTAGAAGCACAAACCTCCGAATTGATCTAATTGAAGGGAAATACTAACTCTAATAAATATAAGAAGTTTTCAAAAGATATCAGTCGAATTAAAAGCGCTTTTTTTTTTTTTTTTTTAACCTCCGGAACCACCGTTAAGGTATATCTTCAGAGGATGAGATGAATGAATTGTAGCGTGTGTAAAAAATGCTATGCCTGACCGGGATTCGAACCCGGTATCTCTGGATGAAAGCGCAAGACGCTACCCCTCGCACCACGGAGGCCGGCGCTAAACTCAATAAAAGCGCTACACTCAATAGAGATAACAATTATCAAATCGTAATAATTGTTTCACTAATTTGAAAATATAGTGAAATTTAGGTAAATAATACATAGCTAACGTGTAAATTGATTACTAATTACTGTTTGAACATGTTGGAACGGAAAAAAGTACCGGGCAGATAAACGATCAGTCCGTGGTAGGCATATACCGATACCGATAACAACTAACAGAAAGTATCTTCTTTTTTTTTAAATCCCTACCCAAATAGTTATTTGCGAAGAAATGGTAGTCGGAGTTAAATCCCTACCCAAATAGTTATTTGCGAAGAAATGGTAGTCGGAGGTTCACCTGTGAGGAAGTAGCCAGGAGTAAAGTAGTATGTATATAAAAGATTATCAGATAATTTTGTCGATGATACTGAATCTTGACAAGCCTCAATTTGAGCTTATAGAGTAGCTATCTCTTTAAATATTAAGCTGCTATTTCCAGCAACACGTGTAAGGTGGTACTTGATAAACTTCACGACCGCTTCCCGGATGCCACCAAAATGTGGAGAATATGGTGGTATAAAAGTTGCCAGTGGACTTTTATCGGAATCTTGCCACCGATGTTAATTTCTCAGATATTTCGATACTCTTTATTATTTACAAATTTATATTTTTCATTTAGCTTATGATACCCTTTCTTAAAAATTGTACTATTATCCTTATACAGTTACAGATTCTTTCCTCTTCACGCCATAAAACAACGAAGAGCAGCCATAAAGGCTTCTGTAGTTAGGTCACATACTAATTCCAAATTAATTTCTCGCGTCACTAAACCTAGACAAAAACAGCTACGAGGGTTTAATCTTGATTTTAGAGCGATGTATTCCAAGTTTAATAATCATTCCTGTGGTAATAAACGGGCGAGAAGGAAGCATCTGATACGTTGAAAAGTCTCCTATCAGTTGAGAATGAGTTACAGAATTTAGTTCAAAACAGATCACGCATTTGTGAAGACTCGTTCTCGTAAGGCGTCGTATACCTGGGATCCAATATTTTTCTCGTAAAGAGAAGATGAATAACTGTGACCCGGCATGCAGAAGACGAAGATCTTCGTTTTCAATGATGGGACGCGAAAAGTGATGTGTTGGAGATATAATGATTTGATCTTTTGATTCAAAAGGTAATTCTGAATTTTGTAGGGTCCTCCTACTCGGAGTATTCCCGATTGTCCAGAAATAGATGATTTAGTTGGTAACGTTTCTCCATTTTCCAGAGCTATTATTTCTTGAGGGTAATTGAATTTCTGGCATATTTTGACACAAACATAAAAAGCAGCATCTAACTGTGATATTGATAAGTCTAAGGAAGCTCTCACTCTCGGGGTTGTTCGACAATTATTAACAAACCTTATACAATAGTTTTCAGTAGAAACTAAGGTAATCTTTTGTTTCTGATCAGGAGCTTTTTTAAGTTTAAATGTTTTAGATGAATTTGGCCAATTTGAAGAATCCTCAGTTAATCAGTTTGGTCCATTCCCCCACCATTTGTTGTGCATAAGACCTTCAGGATCAACACCTTGGATATCATATTTGCAGGATTGCTTTCGGATGGTGCATGTTTCCAACAGTCTATACAGACAATTTTCTTGGATTTCGCTTACTCGGTTCGTTATACAAGTTTTTCAAGTTGATGGACATTTATTTATCCAGGCTATTACAATATTTTAGTATATCCAAAGATGAATTTCGTTGAAAGCAATGTTGATGATTTTCACAATTTTTATAACTAAAAGAGGTAAAAGAAGAGCACCGCGTAATTCCAATCGCAAAAAATAAAAGTTGTTTTAAAGGAGCAACCTTTAATTTAGATCGTAATCATTTTACGGAATGTACTCCGTAGATACATGTAGAATGTATGTACAAGCATACTCCATAGGTCTTCTCGGAGGCGTCTGAAAAGTTGTATGTGGACAAATTTTTTTTTTTATCGATCGATTTTTATATTCTTTACAGAAGAAAGTCAAGAATAGCCGTTCATCCACTCGTCGTAAAGCAAAGATGCCAACTCATCATCCCAACCAAGAGTTTACTACAAAACAGACTGCATGAATATCTTATAACAACCGGTGAAATTAAACCTAACGGATCAAATAACAAAGAAATAACAGCTAGTACATTCCTTTTCGTTAACTATTATGAAATTTTAAAGTACTTTTTTCATTTTTCAAGCCTATAACTGTTTGAAACAAATCATTTACTGGTTCCCAATTTAAACGTAATGCCTTAACAGGATCACTGCCATCCCACCCTAACTTTGAGAATCAAAACATTCTTTAAATATATCTATATTTCTAAATTTCTAAATATAGTTTGGGTGGAATTTTATCTAAAAGCTCTTGATTATTTATAAACCAGTTTCGTAAAGAAAATCAACATAATCGGGCGTAGTCTATAAGTGACGCTGCAGATTTATCGCTTTTTCTACGGTTTCTGTTCCGAGATGCAATCGTCCATGTAGAAGTCACGTTCGAGAATCAAAGCTGCTTTGGGATGTTTACCTGCTTCTTCAATGATCAGTTGCTGCACGCTATGAAGGATCCACACGCCGTGTCGTAGATGACAGTAGTTGGTTGGAATTTTTGAACTGGTTCATTCGGATTTCTTTTTCCACAGAATACATGAAGAATGTAGTAATCAAGATCGATTTTTATTTACCGGTACATTTTGTTAATATCAAAATAAATGCTACAGGATGAGTACGAAAATGTACCATAAAAGAACTTAAATCGACTGTATGATAGGACCTTCTCTAAGAACGTCATTTTAAGAAATATTGTTACTTTATTTATCTTGATCTCTTAATTTTAAAGTTAAAAAAGTCTTTTGATCTTTATAATGTTTAAGTAAAAAATTAATTTAATTAACTTGATATATAATAAAAAGAGTTAATGTTAATTAAATGATTAACTATTTAATTAAATTCAATAATATTAATGATCTAAATCGGTTGTATTAGAATAAATATTGATAATATTATAATAAGTTAAATTTGTTAAGAAAGGTAAAAATCAAATTAAATTCGCTTAAAATTAAATTAAGTTAGGTTAATCTTAAGTACAGGTTAAGTTAACTGAAGTCCAATATACATTATTTATGAAGTAAATAAATTGGTTTATGTGAAATTTAATTGCCTTATTTTGCTTTAAGTAAAGGTTAAGATAACGGATTATTCCCTGAGTCAACTTTGTATGATACTCACATAGCAAAACCAAACATAAACTTAACGATCGCTTCGCTCGCTAAACTTGTCTAATTGACCTTAAAAATTACACTGGCTGATAGTTAGGACGAGTCCATAATTATATACGTTACCCAATTGTTTAGTTCGAAAAATGTATGTTATACAAGAACATTGCTAAATTACGAAATTTTAGGTGATGGTAATTCGTAAGTTACGAGGGACATAACTCGGGTGAAATGAATTTCGACAAAAACTTTTTGATTGTAACGAATAACTTTATTATTACAAAAAAATATTATTCAAAATTCATCAAAATCGGAGGTGATTTCATCAAAATTCGGAGGTTCCTAGTTGTAAATAATTATCCAATCCATAAAGAAACATATTTAATCTACAATTATTATTTATAAGTTTTATTTATTTGTATTACTTGTTCTATTCAAAATGTACTTATATATATATATATTTATATACTAGCAATTCCGTCGCGTCTTCAACATTGCTATTTGGTTACTTGCGTTCTTGTTGAGGTCAGGTGATGTTTAGCTGGTCAGGGACCTACCGCCTAGCCACCCTGTGTTCATTAAACTCATGCAAATGGGAATAATTAATAATAATAAATAAAAATTATAGCCTGTTCAATTTATTAAAAAAATACCAGTGTATTAAAATTTCTTCAAAGCAACAGTTTGGCAGTACTGGATACACTAATTGTTTTTAGATTTCTCGATCCGGTTTCGCTGATGAAAAACATAATCAGAATTACTAACAAATAAAGTACCATCTTAATATTATCAAATCTCATAAAGATAGATTCAATAGCGGTTGCATAAAACGGCAAAAATGTTTCTTACCCTTTAAATTATAAAATTCAAAAATCCTGAATGTAGTTTATTCATATTTATGTAAAGAATATTTTCTGAAGCAAATCGAATTAGTATCTTGTTTAATATGGGGAAAATTTCATTGTTCATAATTTTTTCAATTCGTGAAGAATATCAAAACCCTAGGAAATGATTTTAGATATTCACATTATATATACCAAAAATCACGTTGCTATCTTCTTTATTTTCCAATGAAATTAGTAAATTTCATTGTCACTTCATTTTAAATTTTTAAACTCGGAATTTTAAAATCCGAACTTATAAAACAGAACTTGAATGTTGATTACCCAACATCAGTGGGAAACAATAATTCTAAATCTTCCTTTTTAAGGTGAATATAATTTTTACAGCTTGGTAATGAATGTTCATGTTGATTAATACATCATACAAAATATTGTACTTATTCAAACTGAAAAAAAATTAAGAAAATTCTAAAATCATACCGAATCATGTAATTAAAATACTTTCTATTTAGATTGATTTTCTGCTTCAGTTAAACTGTTTCAGAAAGGATATTCATTGCCGTGTGCCGTGCATATTTTTTTTAGTTTTGAAGTATAAAAGTTCTAAGCGTTATACCTCCCTCTACGAATCATGAGATCTTGCCGATGGTGGTGGGGCTTGCGTACTCAGTGATACAGAGTAGCTGGACCGAAGGTGCAACCATGTCGGAGAGGTACCTGTTGAGAGTCA
>JAAAKQ030516693.1:5303-16211 GCA_010016005.3 Zanna intricata
TTAAGCAATTATTATTTTCAGACATACTAAGTATGTGAACTTAATTATTAGTATGAAATTAATGATTAAATAAAATTTGTGATGATTACGTAAAGTATACGCTCTCTCTCTCTTTCTCTCAATTGTTCAATTTAATACTGATATGACACAAACATCATTCTAAAATCATCAAATATTCACAAAAATTACTAAGTACTGTGTTATTAATTAATTAATTATTTAATTACTTTTATTTTCTTATTATTAAATATATTAGCATTTTATGTGTCATAAATTATTACTTTTTTCCAATCTTAATTAAAATCAAGATCAAGGAAATCTTTGTTAATATATTAATAAAGCTAATAAATAATACATTTTTTAAATAACCTGTCTCTAATATTTTCTAAGTAGTTTCCAATGTATTCCACCATTGCATTAGCGAATTCACTGAATTGTTTTTGCTCCATTGTTTCTTGATTCCTGTAAAAAATAAAAACCAGTCATTATTAAATTTCATAATTTATTTATTTATGTATACCAGGTTATACAGTAACAGCTTAATGACATGATGTTAGCAGTACTCTGCAGAGATGCCAAGACATCTGAGGGTAGTCTGCCCCAAGTAATGGTAAGTGTACTAGTAAATGTGTCTTGAACAGACTCAGCCTGATCACTCCTGAGATGTATGGTTAATAAAAACCCAACCATCAAAGAACATCAGTATCCACAGTCTAGCATTCAGATCCATATAAAAACAACTGGCAACTGTCTTTACAAAGATTTAAATCTTAGAATTCTCGAATTCAAACATCAGCTGATTTTATGATGATGAATTTAACCATTAGACTAATCTGGCAGGTTAAATTTTGTCCATTATATTTAAAAAAATGTGGATTTTATTTTTAATCATCATACTAAAATTAGTTTCAACATTCAAGAATACCTAGTTTTTAATATTACTTTTAAAGGTCTACACATTGTAAATAAAATGTTTGGTTATTGCTGTCCTGGACTGTATTGTCATCTTAACAAAAGCAAAGACACATTAATTTATAGATTCTACAATCTGGGTAATCTTTTTTTATTATTGTAGTGCACATGAAAGCAATAAAAGTTAGAGTATCAATAATTTGTATATGAAATAATATCATACTTTTATTTATTTTAAATAGCCTAATAATTAATTCTTAATTCTTAGGATTAACAAGTAGATCACAAAAATCCTAAGAATATTGACCCACAGATGTGTGACCACATTAATTGTATATATATATTTATATATATTTTACTTATTGTACTTCATTAGAAAATACAAATAGTACTTCATTGTAATACAGTTTGTATTTAAGTGCTTTCTTAAATCTAAGCGTTTTAAGTGCTGCCTTTCTATATAAGTGGCTGACTTTTTACTTTTTATGTAATTGGTTGATTTTTTTTAATTGATGTAATATTACATCAACTAGTAAATTCTATTTGATCATTCAAAAACTATTAATTAGGGTGGTTTGAAGGAATATTATTCTACTGTTAATCAATCTTTGAGCTTTTTATTGAAGGGTTTGATCCGGAGAAGGGTCAAACCCTTCTAAAGGATGATATTCAGTGATAGCAAAAAATTACCTGTTTTAAATCAAAGCCCCTTAATATACAAATCATTTAAATGCAGTAACTTCTTTTTCTACTTACAACTAAAATTTTAACACTGATTTTGATATTCCAGTTTCACACTGCTAGTTTCCAATGTATTAAAAAATGAGTAAAAATGTCAAACTCAAATAAAATATTACAATATTTTAAAGTTATTGATTTACATCAATTCTAGCCTAGCAATCTGTGATAAACATTGCCTCACTTCCTGAGGTATAGTAGATAACTAATGTCGCTTTCTTAAAGAGTAATTTATATTACTACACAGCCAATCATTTTAATGCATAGAATGACAGTTTTACTTTAATGTACTATATTGTATACCGATATAAAAATTTAACTTTGTTTTATTCTCTTAAGAATGGTTAAGTCAGGATAATGGCTTGATTAACCATTTCAATGGAATGATTAAGAATGGTTTTTGGATGTGAGGTATGTCCAATGTGAGATCAAATACAATCATTACATTTTAAATGTTTATGTACTCGACCGGTCGGTAAAAGTTAGTCTAGCTCTATTTGTATTTTTCATTATTTACGACAATTAATTCTTTAAATTAATTTATATTCAGCGAAAATGAAAAAACTATTCAATGATTTATAGAAATGAACTGACTGAACTATTATTATGTTTACTATAACGATAATTAAATCGAAATATTTTATTTTATTATTCATCATAGAATATTTAAACTCTTAAACGGTTATAAGAATAATAAACTTGAAGAAATTACTTCATGCGCGAATTTTGTGTTCTAATTCATTAAATGGTCATTAATATTCTATAAACAACTGTGTTCTACTACCTAGAAAGACAAAAAAATAACAATACCAGACTAGTGAAAGGGAATTACTGTACTTGATCACGTAGCACACGCCTTGAGCTCGAAGGCCACACCAGGAAAACAGGAAAGATTAAATTATAAAATAATAGTAAATTAAATAAAAGGAAATAATAGGAAATCACTAATAAACTCCTTCATGTTTTATTAAAATTTACTTAACACTTAATAACTGATTAGAATGAATTTGAATAAAACGTATAACATTAATAAGAATTTGTTATCAGTAGGTGACAAAAGAAATAGTACAGTTGGAATTCCAATGTTTTAAGTACAATCGTTCTATAGAAAAATTAATTTTGTGGGGAAAAAACGTAAAGTCCAGAGGATCGTTTCTCGGAATTTTTCACATCACACCAAGGAAAACGATAGCATGATATTCTTTGAAAATGAAAAAATTTCCTGTTTTTTTAAAAATTACAATCTAAATCCATAAATCATGTTTTTTTTTTATATTTCTAAACAATTAGCCAAACGTAGAAAAATGTTTATCATTAAAGTTGCTATATGCTAATTATTTTTTTACGGAAGTCAGCTTAAAACTTAAGAACTACTCGACCGAGATAAATAAATCTTTGACCTTTGTATTTATTCATCACTATGTAGTTTTAGACATGATTTATTCAGGTAACTCCATTATTCAATAAGCAGAAGCTTAAACTGTGTTTTCTATTTTACGGTGTACTTTTTTTGCTATATCATCGGAAAGTTAATTTCTGTTAAAGTTACCTTTGTAGTTCTCCCGAATTAAACATATATAATTGACAGAATTGCACTTGGTGTTCTATTTAACAAAATCAGGTAAATTGTTTTCAAGTTGTCATAGAAAATTGTTTTTACAATTTTTATAAGTAAGTGAAGAAATAATTTTTTTTTAAAATTAATTCATTGTAATACAGAATCAAACTGTTTTTATTTTACTAGAAAACGTATTTTTTAACGAGGAAATTATTTTCTTGTATTATGTTTAATATAAAATTTTACAGTAATTCTAGAAATATTTTGGCGTAGGTTTTCCAAGAAAATTCGTTAACGGATAATACTATTCACAAATATCAGAGATGTAATATAACATTTTGTTCTTTCCTATGTTTGTAGGTAGAATAGAAACGAACATTTCAGTGACTGCTGCTGGTAGTTTTATCAGTAATTACTTAGAATTCCTTTAATTTCATTTAGCTTTGCATTTTACTGAACATTTGGCACAAAACTCCTAAATTACTCCAATTTATTCCCATTATCATAAATCTATTTTTTTGTGGAATTATGATAAAACTTATTTTAACAAATTCGACTCGCAAACTGAACTAAGAAATATTTTCCGAAGACACATCAATTTTTATTAATGAATTCATAGCTACGAATTTAGTTGAAATATTTACTATGTGCCATCCCTGCTGAAGAATAATTGGATAAAAAATTAAACTGGCTTTCCTTTTAGTGAAACATCCTTAGAATTAATAAACCCTTTTGCCGGTCTCCGTGGCGCAAGTGGTAGCCTCTCGGCCTTTCATCGGAGGTTCCGCGTTCGAATCCCGGTCAGGCAGGGCATTTTCACACACGCTACAAATCGTTCATCTCATCCTTTGAAGATATACCTAACGGTGGTTCCGGAGGTTAAAAAAAATAAACCCTTTTAATATAAGTATGAATTTTTGAAAAAATAAAATAACTAACCATAAATTTAAAATACTTATTAAAAAAAAAAAAAAGAAAAGATTACCGATAAACATTGCGAACGGATTTATGGTTTAAAACTGGGGCAAGGTGGTAAAGTAAGGAAAAAGTAAGTGGTAGGAGAGGCTAGGTTTTATTATGCGGTCAAATATTTGACCTTGAAATTAGATAGAGTTGGACTGACTAATAACCCCCCCTTGAGCCACAAAATGATTAACCTGTATTATGAAAGCTAGTTTAAACAAGAAATTTGTTTGTAGATGAAAATATTCTAACAAATATTATATTAGAAAAGTATTAACGCTAAGAAGTTTGGTAATATAATAGTATAACTATGAATATTTAATGTCTTAAACTAAGTACATTCTTATGTAAATAATATAATTTTTTTTTTAGATCGTGAAATTCTGAGTGCCATATACCTGTACTTGTATGAAATAAACTCAGTCAGAACGATTTAAACTAATCGCTATGTTCACCACAAAATTAATAATATTAGTAAAAAGCCCACTTATTTTCAAAATAATAAATCAATCGAATCGACCTTACTAAAATCAACAGAATAAGAAATAATAATAATAGGAAAGATACTGTCTTAAATTCTCTGTAAAAATAGTTTGGGCTGTTTAATTATTTTTTCTATGAACCAATTATACGAGTATTATAGATATTTTAAGATAAAAAGATACTGGTTAAAAGTTGATATCGGATCAACTCTTTAATGGATCTGTCATTTAACATCTACAAAATACTTTCATATAAAACTGATTATTGACATTGAAACACACAACCCCTTTGGTTGTGAGTGATAGTTACTTAATATTACCGATAAGCTGTTTAACAACTGTTCTAAGATCCGGCAGCACACAAGTTAAAATCCTTTTCACTGGATTTGGTACGTGATATGAGAATTTTGAAACTAATATCAATTTTTAAAGGACCTATCCTACCTGTTCAATTTAAAAGAAAGTAATTTTGTCCACTAGTATTTATTAAATGTTTTTAACCTATTTTGTATGACGCAAATTTTCCCTTCCGAATAAAAATCTTCACTGAGGATAAGAGGAAAATATTTATTTTTTTGTTTTGGAATATTTAATATTGTATAAGTAAACTATTACTAGTCTGATTTATATTTTTTATATAATTTACCACGGTTATTTTTTTGATAAATACTCGTATTAATAAATTACAAAATAACGATATTTTACGATGGAAAGAAGAACATAAACTATAATTGAATCTTGTAAAAATTAAGAATTGAATTGTTGACCCTTGCATTTATGAAGTCCAGGTATTTATAATTAATTTTGTATTAGAAAGAAATCTAATATCTAAAGATTTAGTACTATATAAAAAAGGGATCTAAGTTTCAGGATAAGAACCGTGAAGGAAATTATAGAAGCTAATTCGGGATTTAATTTTTTTAAATATCTGATATTTAAAAAAAATACTACTTAACAATCAAGAATAAAAAATAAAAAAGCAGGGAAAATTAATTATGAAAAAAGAGGTAACAGAGTTTGCTTTTGTTTGAACTAACGCAAGTTTATAAAAAAAAATAAAAAATTACCAGAAACGGCAGTTATTATGGCGTAGAAACATTAAAATTATTATTTTATCGTTTTCAATCACAAATAGCAAAGAAAGAAAAAAACGATTTATGGGATTAACATTTTTTTACTTATACATTTATTTTTTTCGGACTAATATCGGCATAAAATATTTTAAAATTTAAATTTTCAATTTTTCAGCTTGCATGAAAATAATTTTTTCACTTTTGCCATGAAAATTATTGGGAAAAATACAATAAAGTGCTATATTTTTATCGAGAGTACTCACGAATTGCTGCCAAAGTAGTTAAAATAATGCAAATTACTCGTTCTCTTAAAATATATTTAGTCATTTATAATTGAACAAAAAAAGGCATAAAAGTGATTGTGTTCTTTTAAAATTATATTTTGACATTTTCAATTAAACTGAAAAAAAGGTATTAAAGTGATCGTGTTTTATTTTACGATTTTCAATCATGAACTTAAGTAAACTATCCCATTAATTTAAAAATACTGAATCAGCTAAGAAAAAGTTGTTAAAGCATTTCTCAGTTTTCACAATGTATAGGAAACATCGTAATTAAATGTATGGGAAAACATAATTAATTACGGGAATTGGGAATATAGTGTAAGGAAAATCAATTTGTAATTTTTTGCTTTTTTTATAAATTTTAGTGAATAAAATTTGAGGGTTACGATCAGAGTTAATTGTTAAAATACTGTCAAATACTTAAAACCTCAGAAAGTGGTTCGGTTTTAATAAAATCAATATTCTGACAATGGTTACAAAAAAAAAAAAAAAAAAAAAAAAAAAAATCTATAGCGATCGAACTGATATATTGTAGTAACTATTATAATTTGATAGCGGAACCGATTGTCTTCTTTAGTGTAATTTCTATTTTCTTACAACTTTACCACAAGCCTCCAAAACTTAATTTATTTTAAAATAACAAATACAAATCCATGGATCGTAAACGATGCCAATCTTTCCTTATATATTCACTAGAACTTGAAGAAATATTTTTGAATTAAAAAAAGTGTAAAACAATTTAAAAATCATTCAATTAAGTTTAACATTTTCCACATCGGAAGAAATGATTCGATAAAGGAGTAAATAAAATTTTAAAGGATTTCTATAACAGTTTTTAAGTAAATTTAATCATTTTCGAGAACTGCTAAAAAAATTGTCAATTTTGTTTATTTTCCATGTATTAATTTTATTAATAATCGAAGTAAGGACGAAAATTAAAATTTTTTACACAAAAATAAATTCAGATACTTTAATTTATTTATTTTAGGGTTCTTGTTTAAAAAAACCGTTCAGCAGTTTAAACACAAGACACTTTTATCTTAAAACACACTTAAGTTGTTAGTAACTTTTGTAATTCATCAGTAATTATTTTTCTGTGATATTTTTAATTAATTTTTATTACCATATGAAATAAATAAAAAAATAACATAACAAATGTACGTTATAACAGTGTCAAATACAAAACATAACATTTATGAGCTATAAGTAACAAAGTGCATTTAATGGAAGGTTAAGGTTATCTGAGTGAATAATAAATATGTGTTGAATTCTTTTAAGTTGCATATTTTTTATTGATCTGTAAAATAAATTCTTATAATTTCTTTTTTATAAGTGACATTTCTATTTTACATTAATTTGTAAATCTACATAATATTTTAATTTATCTGTTCCAGCTTAAAATATATTCCGTTTGTGGTACTAGCGAAGTTAAGATATTTAGAGCATTTCATATATAACGAGTAATGGAATGAGTAAAATCTCTACGATCGTGTTTAGCCTTCTCGATTAAGGAAGATAAATACTCGTTTAAATAAGGTAAATAGTTGTTATCCACATGACAAGAAATTTAATTAGTTTGAGAAAGAATTCGAATCGAAATGTTTAGCTAAAGATTGTTTAAATTTTTAAAAGTAGTAAATCAGAAAACTATTTGATTTTATTTTTGTTTTAATTTTTGAAAGTGATAAAATAAAAAACTATTTAATTTTTTAAATAATTAAAAAAAAACCTTTATAGCAAATTGAATTAAAATAACATTGCAATTTTGTATGTCCACCTCTACTGAAATTTTGCTTATATTTCTATGCAAACAATGGAAAAAAAAGGGCACATTTTTTTTACACTACGCAAAAAGTGAAATCGAGATGAAATTTTTCGTAAATTTAGTAGTTTTTTTTTATTAAAGTAAAAGACTGAGAGATCACATTAATCCACATAATAAATTAAGTTTCAACTTGAACAATTTTATTGCTGACCAGTAGTACGTTGTTTGGCGGCCTCCGTGGCGCGAATGATAGCGTCTCGGCCTTTCATCCCGGAGGTCCCGGGTTCGAAACCCGGTCAGGCATGGCATTTTTCACACACGCTATAATTCATTCATCTCATCCTCTGATGATATACCTTAACCGTGATTCCGGAGGTAAAAAAAAAAAAAACGTGGCTTATTCGCTAATAAAAGAGTAATTCCACATTATACTTTTCTATTAGATTATTACGCAATAAACAAATTATAATTCAAAAAAATTATTTAATTGACTAAAGGCACATATAATTTTAACTCGTCATTAAAAAATAGAGAGAGAGAATAATAAAAAACGTCCGAATTTATGACAGTAACTTAAATCGTTTTAGTATATGTAATAAATCTATAATTTGATATAATTTCTTATTGTAGTAATATGTGAAGCTATTTTAATACAAGAATCAAAAACTAAAGTAGCTCGTCTATCAAACTCCAAAATCAACGGAAAATCACCTGCATCCTGAAAAATAACGCACGAGCAGGATTTGTTAATGCATCCACAAATACTCAGGGTTCAACATTTAACGGAAAAGCGCTCTTTAGATCCGAAAATAGTTCCTAACTGTCTGCCTTTAAAACGATAGAGGGTTATCATTGCTTTTATAAGTTCAAACGCTCAACGCTTAAAGTTATTTCTTTACCATAGGTTTATCGGAAACTCATGACGGCAGAAATTCTTGTTAAATTTCATACATAGATCTGCATTCGAACTGTAGATTCCTTGAATTTAAATTTCAAAACAGCTAATCCACATATCTAGTCTTCTGTTTCACGGGCTCGGTTTTAATAACGCAATACAAAACCAGATAAATTCACAGTATAATGTACACTGTCAAAACTTCGAAGAAAATAAAATAAAAATTTAATGTAAAGGTCAACATTTAACGTAAAGCGCTCTTTGGATCCGAAAATAGTTCCTAACTGTCTGCCTTTAAAGCGATAGAGGGTTATCATTGCTTTTATAAGTTCAAACGCTCAACGCTTAAATTTATTTCTTTACCATAGGTTTATCGGCAATTCATGATAGTAGAAATTCTTGTTAAATTTCATACATAGATCTACATTCGATCTGTAGATTCCTTGAATTTAGATTTCAACACAGCTAATCCACATATCTAGTCTTCTGTTTCACGGGCTCGGTTTTAATAACGCAATACAAAACCAGATAAATTCACAGTATAATGTACATTGTCAAAACTTCGCAAAAAATAAAATAAAAATTAACATTATCACTAAAGATCTGGATACCGTTTTTTATTCACAAATTGATGACAAAAAAGTAATAATCTTTAAAAAAAAATGAAACTGATTTTAAATTTTCAAAAACTGAAATAAAGAGTAAGAATCCATCAGTATCTGTATTTATGAAACTTTGAAAGTATCAAAGACAATCTTAATATATATTCTATAAAATAACAATTGCGATGAAAAGTAATGTAATATATGCATTAAGAGCAAGGTTACTACGTACAAGGGAAAAGTTATATTCCATTCTAGATCAATCTGGAATAATAATATTAATAAATGAATATAAATTAAAATTCAAGAAAAAATAAAGAACCGCTAATTGTTTTAATTAATATTCTAATAACACAGAAGGATTTCTGATTATAATTAGGTTGTTCATATTACGATTTAAAAAATAAACAAAAAAAGCAATTTTAATTTATATCAACGTTCATATACAATCGTAGATAATCTAGTTAATATGGCACATTTCTAATGAATCCATTTTGGACACTCAACATTATAGATTATCTAGGGCATGAAGAGCAAGAAAATTTAATTTTCTTGCTTTTAAATTTAATTATACTTTTACGACATAATATATTTGAAATAATGACATTTAATATACTAATTCAATAAAAGCTCAAAGAAAATTGTTATAATCATGTACAATTTTAATCTTTTTTTCTATTTCTTTATTCAAGGACAGGGTATTAACCGGTTTCTTTAGTTAAAGTACATGTTTAACCAATAAAGAAATTGCACGAACAATGCCAGAGTTCCAATTACAGCCAAGTTAAAGGATATACTTGCTACCTTCAAGAGAAGAAAATATTTCCTTTTTTTTTATTTTTGCATAGAAAAATTTATTATGCGTTTATTTTAGTAGTAGTCATATTAAAAAAAAAAATGCAATATCGCTTTTTAACTTCCATTTTATTTTATTTAATGTACAAAAAGCTATTAAAAATTCATGGTCACATATTTAAAATTTAATTTCCAAATTATAATAATTATATCTTATGATTTATTATTACATTTTTTTTATCTACATGTTTAAGTACGAATAATTTGTATAATTCTTTATAAATGACAACCTAGGAATTCCAATTTAATATAAAATACTTGTGTTATGACCTAAGGATTAATTTTTTACTATTTTAACATGGATTTAAAAAAAAAATTAAAATTGTGCTACTAGATTATTATTAGATATATACTAAATATGAAACGTCATTTAACATTTTATCTTCAATGAAAGGACAATTAGATAGTTATCTAGTTTAGATGGATACTTTCCAACAAATAATGGACGAAATTTTTCATCGCCCATTAACGAAAATAGATTCCCTACACTTAATAGAGACAGGCTCAGAGATATTCTATACCTTTCTCAAGTTTGGAGGATATATAGTATCTTTGATATTATATATACTTATTTTTATGCTTTTAAAACATAGATATGTAAGTATAAAATATATTGTTTTAAGTAGTTAAAAATATATACTGTTCGAATTGTGGATTATCTTTTTTCTTGAAGGGGTTGTAAAAGAATTTCCCGTTTTCTGCTTTGTCTATATTTTTTTTGAATCCGTTTTTGTGCAATTAAATGTAATAAGAAAACACTGTGTTAAAATTCTGTGTTTAA
>JAAAKQ030516704.1:0-19280 GCA_010016005.3 Zanna intricata
TGCCACAGAGGCCGGCATATCCTTTATTGTAGCAGTCATTAAAAAATTATGATCAGAATTTTTTTTTCTTATCACATTCACTTTACAATCAAATATATCTATTTCAGTAATTTTTTAATTTTGTTGAGGAAGTTGTTACCGATTTTGTTTGTTGTTTTGTTTTTTTTTTTTTTTACATACAAAAGATTGAAAGCTTTTCTTTAAGTGAACAATTTAAAGAATTGATATATTGTTTTTTACTTATCTGTTTTATTTATTTGTTACTCTCATTAATTATTCTCGTAAAATATAGAGAGTTCAAAAAGAACACAGAATTACAGAAGAATTTTCCTTCTTTTGTTGCTGGTTTGAGGAAATTGACTGCAAGACAAGTTCCAAGAGACAGGGAATATGGCAGAGGCAGTCAAAAATAGTCGACCAAAAGTGCTAACACCAGAAAAATTGACCGATGTGCAAGCTGCATATTCTGTTAGTCCCAAGAAGTCTGTGTGATTCCTATCTACTCAGTTTGGTCTCTCCATTGGTAGTGTCCAGATGGCATTGTGAAAATATTTAAAGATACATCATACAGAATTTGTGTTGTTCGCAAGTTGTTCCCTGCAGACACTGGAAAATGTGTAGCTTTCTGATGGTGATTCTTGTCATTTGTAACGCCAGATGGAGAAGAACTTGATGACTGGTTTTGGTCTGATGAGACATGTTTACACCTTGATGGATACGTGAATGCACAGATTTCACACATTTGATGTAGGGAAAATCCACTAATCTCCTCTGGATGGATAAAAAGTGGGTGTTTGGTGTGCAATGTCACAAAGGCAAATCTTTATGAGATTCTTTCATGGTACAGTGAACAATGAACTTACACATAGATGGTGCAACAATTTGTAAAAGCTATACTTGCAGATTGGCTAAAGTACACATGCTTTCAGCAGGACTATGCTATGGCGCATACAACCACAACACTCAAGAGGGGATAAATTAAGAAACCGAGGGTACCACAACCCCTTTGAAATCACTTGTTCATGAAAACACTGATCCAAGAAAGATAATGAATAGTTTGTATGAGATCAATTATACAATATGTTATAATTTTAACAATTCTTAGATTTTGTTTATTATGTAAAGTGCAAAAGATTACATCTCTACTGAGTGATTGATGGTAATTTTGTGAACTTAATATCATAAAATAAACCTCAATATTTCAATTTCAAATTGATTTTAGATAACTCTTTCAAGAAAAGATTAAATAGCCTAAATACACTTGATGTAGCTCACATTGTTTTATGGCATAATGCTTTATTTGGTTCATAAACTAGAATCACAAATTGAATATTGTAAGACATATGATAAACAATAACCAAAATGATTGTTATCTTCATAATGATGTGAAGGAGAATTGAGTATTAGTGATTCTTAAGAAATTAAATTTAACAAATTTTTTCCATAGTTGTCAAATAGTAATTTGGTTACTGATTTGTTTTTGTCCATTCCCATTTTCCAGGCTTTCACAAGTTCACCTATTTAGCTTACATTTGTGGTTAGCCTTTCTTTATTTTCTCTTTTTTTTCTCCTCCATCAAAGTATCACATCTTTTCCAGGATTCTAACTTTGTCAAAAAATTTTTTAAAAGAATTGCTTGCATCTCATCTTTTATTTTCAAGCTTCAATTTCTTGTTTTTGAATCTTCTGAAAATCTCAAAATTTTCATTTGCATTTTGATCCTTTTTTGTCCCTTAAGACAAAAAAGTATCAAAGTATCTTTTGATACTTTGTATATTATATTTTGTATATATTTTAAATTATGTAAATTTAATTTAAATTATATATTTTGTATATATTTAAGAATAAATATATTCTTTGCTACATATTTAACCATCCTTTAGTAATAAGCTTTAAATTTACTCCTTGCATGTTGATAGAACATCCTTATCCCATATTAGGCTTCCGAAAAGTAAAATCTACCTCACTTTTGAAGTCTCGCCTATTCTTTTCTTACTTGCCATTTTGTACAAATATTATCCCACCTTAACTTGTTTAATCCCTCACCTATTTTATTTGAAAATCTTTAATGTTACACATAATAGTTCAATTTTTCACTATTAATTTACATCTCTGCCTTCTTAATCTGTACATTCCTTCTTCTAATTTCTTTTGATCCTGTTTTTTTCTCCCTTAATTACTATTATTTGCAAAAAAACATATCTGTTTCCTTATTCTGAACCATTTTCTTTGATTTTTATTTTGATAACATCTTTTGTTAAAACAAGAGAACATTATAAACATCACATTTCTATAATCTTGATAATGGTTTTCTTTTATTAAATTGGTAAAAAAAATTTGTGAAGCAAAAGTATTATGGTGTACATTATAAAAATATATTTATATAAAAATATAATATATTAAATATATAATCTGTAAAATATATAATATGTATAAAAATGAGAAATTTTTGTCTTTAATGAATTTTTTTCTGTTATTGTTTCAGAGCTTACCTCAGACACAACTGACAGCAGGAGGTGGTTCAAATACAGATGGATTAGGACCAGACGTACCTGAACCCTCCCCTGATCAAGATAATGTAAGTTTAATCTTAAATTGTTCCATTTTAATCCAAACAGTTTCACCTTATCACTTTTACAGTTGTAAAAGTAGAAGAATTTGTAAACTCTATATTTTATCAAAAACTTTATTTTTAAACTAATAATATAATTTATTTACCCTATTTTTTTCTTATACATATAATTTTTTTGCAACTGGAGTAGAGATTTTACTTGTAGTGGATAGCCATTTCTACCAGTACTTAAAAAATCTACATTACTGTTTTAATTAAAATTTATATTATTTTAGTAATTATCTTCAGCGATATAGGCGAAAACATTATTTGATAGTATGTGAAAAATTGAATGATGGTAAGTAAAATTTGTACATCAACAGTGCAAGACTAGAGACAAGTCAGCAAATACTTCAACTGTGTGTATTGAAGGGTGGAACTAAGTCCACTTATTAAAATTTAAGCAGTTGGAATGCTTTTGTTGTAATTTACATTTAAGAAACTGGAAGAAAGTTTTTCTTGCTTCATATTTTACAAAGATTAACAGTTTACACACAAGTTCTGTTTTTCATGTCTATTTTAAATAAGTAGGACCCAATTTCAAAACATTCAAACATTTTCAAAAGTCTCAATTCAAAATTTTTTAATATACATTTAAATTTATTAATGTCTATCGAATTATAATTTTGTTACCTACAACATACTGCTTCTTTTTTTTTCAACATTGTGCTATGATATTGAAACAAACATGGTAGCAAGTTAAAATTACGATTTAAGTCTATATTATCATTATATTTTTGAAGTTACACATACACACACAAATAAATCTTGTTATATGTAGAATCTAAAAGCAGGTCCTCCCTCCAAGCTGCTTCTGCTTGCCTGGTTGCAGCAAAAGAAATTCATACGTGCTATTAAAATATTAATTTTTTGTAAATAACTATGTCAAATCAAAGAAGATCATAATATTATAGCCTATAATAAATAAACAACTCATTTCATGTACTTTGCATTTTGTCAGAAACTATATCCAGCATTATTATATGTGGGTGGTCAATGTTAACTATTTCACCATGGCTCTAACCACTAACAAAATTTGTTACTTCACACAACCTTTTATTTTCCATGTTGCTGATTCTTTAATACATATTAGATGTTGTAGTATCAAATAGTAGAGAATGCAGTTAACATCTTTACCATGACCTGTGTTATATGATGTTAAAAACGTTTTTAAATAAAAATTCACAACTTTAGTAAGCAAGTATTTTTGTCAGAATTATCTAACTGAATTTAAAGAACAGGCGCTTTTCCTCTTTTTGATGTTTTCTATTAATAAGATTTATTACTGTAAATGTAAGTTATTTTTTGAAATTCTTAGAATTATTCACCAAAGTTCATCAGTGACCTCCAACTTGAGTAACTGTTATACTTTTTTTTTTTATTCTGCTAATATTATTAACTCTTATTTATTTTATTAACATTAGTTTTTCACATCAATTTCATGTTAATTTCAGTAATTTTTTATTTCAATATTTCATTACTCATATTATTAAGATATGAAATTTACAATAGAGTATAACTAAGGACATATTCTGATATGTTTAAATTCATATAAGAGATATTAATTGTACTATCCAATATACAAGTACTAGGTTGTTATTACCTCATAAATTCAGACAGATAGAAACCAGTCTTTTGGCATGTCCTCATTGCTTTACACTTCATACTTATTATTAAAAATGTTTGACTGAATAGTAGTGTAAAAATAAATATACATCATATCAAGAATAGAAGTATGGATGGCACTTTGCATTGATATTGTGTGATTAAAGAAGTGTATTTCCATTTTCATGTTTTAGAAATGCTACCTATATTGGAAAAGAATCTTTTTTGTTTTTATTCTGTATCAATAAATAGTAATTTTCAGTTAAAACTATATTTGGCATTTTTATTTCAGGCACTGGTTTACAGAGATGGGAATCTTGTTTCTGGCTGTTTAGATGCATTGGTGCAACATATGGTACCGACTGTTGATTATTATCCTGATAGAGCTTACCTATTTGCATTCCTACTTAGTTCACGGTTATTTATAAAACCTCATGAGTTATTGGGTCAAGTTACGACACTATGTGATTCTCAACAAAGATTCAATGATAAACATGCATCGGCAAAGGTATGTAACGTGTTTGTTTCTCTGTATCCTGAAATTATTAACAGTTTTTTCATATTTAAGAATAATATTTTAATTACCAGTTTTTTAATTAGTTTGGTAACATCTACCGCTTCCTCCCTGGGTCATCTAGCAGTATAAATCCAGAGTTTCTTATGTTTGATTATTATACAAACAGACCAATTAAATACTTGTATATATTAGAATATGAAACTGCAATGCATCATTTTGTTATTTTAATTGCTTAATCTCTTAAATTAAAATTTGTATGTTTCTTAGTAATAAAAAATCAGAAGAGATAAATGTCCTTTATTAAGTGGCCTATTTAGGTTGAAACTAAAATATATAAATGCTTTACTTAGTCAATATTCGATAAGTCTCTATGGATCATCATTATTTTCAGTCAAAATGTAAATCTAAATATTGTTGTAAAAGTATTGTTAATCAAAAATTAAATTTGGATCTTGATCGGATCTGGTTTTTAATGAGGTTAAACAAACAAAACTGATAAAGAACTACCGCATAGTCAGGCTTATCCCATAGTGCCTAGCTGTTAATTAGAGATCTTCTTGTAACCTTGGAGAACCAGGATGGTGTGGTGCATTCTGTAATTTGCTAAGCTTGGTTATCTTGTTATATTCAAGATTTGCAGGGATTAAGATAATTTAATTTTTGTAAATATTTAACAAAAGGTTTATTAGTGTAATTGAATCAAGTGAAAAAAATGTAATGTTTAAAAAATGTTTTGTTGTATAAAATATTCTTCTATATTGAGAATTCCAGTAATTACATTTTTGTGTTGTTAGGAGCGTCTGGGGAGGTTTATTCCTAGACTGGTTCAACTTCTAGCAGAATGGAGTGAAACATTCCCATATGATTTTAGAGACGAGCGTGTTATGGCACATGTTCGGAACATTACGCATCGTTGTGTTATTGTAGAAGCTGGTGTCAGACAAGAAGTTTCTGCTCTTCTTCAAAATCTACTCCACCGCTTAACTGCATTGGAGAAATATGAACAGTTTCTCCAGAGGGTTAATGCTGAATCAACTACTAACAATATTGAATCTCTTAGCTCGGTGAATATGCTTATGTTATTTTATTGTAGTACATAAAAATAATTCTAATGTATTATTGTTTTTTCTGATAAGGTTTATTAATGATCAGTTGCAATTACAAAATCATTCTTATATCTCTGAGTACTACTTCTGTTCATTGGCAATATTTGGTATTTGAGGCTTAAAAAATATAGTATACTTACCTAAGATTAAGGTTGTATAATGAGACATTTTAAAATAATTATTTCAGTTTTAAATTAAGTGCTCTGAGCTGGAAATATATTAAAAAAAATTGTATCTGTTTTGTAGGTGTAAAAAAAATATGTTTTCTATCTTCATACTAACAGACAAAAATATTATTAAAAAAAATAATATTAATAATAAATTTTTTTTGTTTCTGAATTATCAATAAAATTATTCATCACAAGATCATTTTTAAAATTAACAAATTTATCATTTAGCAGCGCAGTGTTTGAAAAAAGTATTTTGTTTAAATGAATTATTTTTAGTTTATATTACTTAATATTCATTTTATTATATCTTATTATAGAGTTACTAAATAAATTCTAAGTATTTAAATGTTCTAATTTTTGTATTTATTAATAAATGGTTTTTAAGGTGATGTTTATTCTTAGAAACAACATTTGTTAGATGTGATTTTTTTTAATGATTTACTTTTAACATGTAGATGTTATTCTAATTCATCAGCTTGTATAAAACTTAGACTCCACTAGAATTGTTACAACTTTTTTGTACAGTATGTTTAACAAGTCCCTCCCCCCCGATCCAACTTGCTACTGTTTTGAAAGTAGCACAGTATTCAATTTTTCAGAAATAATTTTTTTTACCTAAGATGGTATCCCTATTCTCAAGGTCATATAGGACACTCATTCGCTTTCTTGTTTCAGTTGCAATGTCATGGCTGAATTTAGCAGATACATTTACAATGTTCAGGAGTGGTCATTCATGTATGTCATGAATGACAACACATGAAATTAAACTGTTTCTCAAATAATGAAAGCATATTATAATTACTTTTAAACACTTTCTTTGTAAAGCAATAAAGTTTGAATGGGAGAAATGTGCATTAATAAAGATAGGCCATGAAGTGGATGAAAAAAGATGCTAATGCCAATTTGATTGACATTCTGGTTTGATTGAGTCTCCAATTAAATCTACTAAGAAATAATCGGTTTGACATAATATATTGTGGGGAACAATTTATTAACTTATTAAAACAAAAAAACTTAAATATGAAACTATTTCAATCAGTTTTTGAGAATGAATTGTCACAAAACTCTCATCATGGAAACATGAAGTAACTTGTTGCAACCTGGTGTGCTTTATTAGTACACTTTCCAAATCTGTTACTCTGCACAGTAGTATTGTTTTTTTTTTTTAATAAATGTGCAGTTTATCTTGGTTCATAACCCAAGAATGAGGTTGTCTGGGTAAAGGAAGATTTTCATTTGTCCATGAGTAAGAAATAAATCCACCATGTCATATCTATATGAGCCAAGATAATACAGCAATATTTTTGTACCATAGGTGCAGTTGATTCCTATTTGCAAACATTGAGAAGATAATACCTGAACTTTTAAGAAAGTTTCATGGAATGTGCCTGGATCTAGACAGAGAGGGCTCCATCCTGATTCCCTCAGGGGAAGACACCCTTTATCACCCCCCCCCACTCCTATTCCTTTTGGGCTTTATTGGCGGTCATCTTTGAAACCTCGACTTTGATTTATTTCAGTCTGTTTCAACTAGGATGCCACTGATGTAAAATGCCACAAATACCACAATTGCCATTTCCATTGATTACTACTATTTAATGAACTCAAAACAAAACACATCTTACCAAGTCTTAAGTAAGACTGAAAGGACTTAACTAAACAAAGAAACCGAACTACCTACCAATAGATGGTAAAAATGAGTTCAACACACAACACACAGAAATATTACATGGACCAATAACAACACAGTAACATTGAAACAAAAAAAAATAAAGGACAAGAAACACCAGGCGAAGTCTTATAGTGGCCTGGGATCGCAGTGGTCACTATTTCAACTGTGGATTGGCTGGTCATATGTGGAAGGAGGCCATATGTTGGCGGGAGACTCAATGTCCTTATGCATCAAGTATGGCCAGGTACCCAGGGGGAGGGGCTGCAAAATTTCTCTTTCATAGTGAAGACATGATGCCTGTAAGGGACAGCCCCATCCGGGAGGGGTAGAAGGCTCCGACATCCCACCATCGATGAATGGGTGGGGATTACATTTCATTGGCACTGGGGGGAATATAAGATCGTAGTCCAGGTGGGGGATCCCTTTTGAGGTTCCTCATTAGAGGCGTGGCATCAAGGCTGGAGTTCTCTAGTGAGTTTTAGATTTTTAGGGATTTAGATCCCCTCAGTGATCCTCTCTTTAGTTAAATACACTACAAAACTCTCCAATACTGCCCATTCGGCCCAGCTCCTCCCATTTACATGGTGATCCAATGCTGACCTGATAAAATCAAGTCAATTGATGGTCTCTGTATGCATCAACTTGCAGTTTGAGCATTCATAAAGAACATGGTAGGTGTCATCCAATTGTCCAATGGAATTTTTCACACACGCTACAATTCATTCATATTATCTTCTGAAGATATACCTTAACGGTGGTTCCAGGTTAAACAAAAAAAAAAAAAAATTGTCCATATGAGGGCACATTCTAGAATGTACTAGGCTGAATTTCTGCAGTCTACCCCTAAGAGTACCATAGCCGGAAAGAAATTACATGACATATTTGTTAGGCAGTACTCAATGTGTATCCTCATGTTTAACAGAGGTTCTTGCTAAACTGGACTGTTTTTGCTTGGACCAAACCAGACACATCTTATTATAATTTGAAGTAGAGATTTATTCTTCTATTTTTACAAAAAATGATTTTACTCTGTGTATCAGATAAATTTAAATTGTCTTCAAATGTCATTGAAAATAAGTTCATTTTCATTTTTTATTTTCTTAAAAATATCTTACCTGCACTCTTTTCAAATATATTTTGAATGCCGTATAATTTTTAATTGATGATTTTTATTTGTTTATATTTCTTAATTTCAGACTGATGTAACCGAGTTATGTGGTAATGCCAGTGGACTTGCTCAGCAACTAACTCATGTAGAACTAGAACGGTTATCGTACATCGGTCCTGAGGAATTTGTTCAAGCATTTGCAAAAGAAAATCCACATCTTGAGACATCTTTTAAAGATATGAAGAAAACCAGAAATCTAGAATCATATGTTTCATGGTTCAATAGACTGAGCTATTTTGTAGCAACAGAAGTTGTAAAGGTTAGTCTACCTGTTAATTATATGTTTTGCTAAATAAAATTTATAAAAGTTTTAATTTTTTTGTCATTTTTTATTATTTATTTTATATATAACATAAGAGAAGATTGATAGAAAATCAAGGTGGTTCATGAGGTATTATATTAAAATTAAAAATTATGTTAACCATATTTGTTTTTGTTTTCACCTTATTGTAAAAGTTTGTCTTGTAAAAAAAGAATAGAAAATTTATTGAAATAATTGTATAAAAGAAAGTATAATCTAATATAGGTGTTGAAGTAAATTGCATCTGTTTCTGATTTTTCTTACATTCTTCAAGATATTTGAGCAAATCATCGTCATTGATTAGTACCTTACTTGATGAGTTTTATACAATTAATAAAATAACTATTTCATTTATTTATTTATTTAATATACAGTTATTACACTTTCATAATTGAGTTATTAAGTATATTGTAGTGTGAAATTAATTTTTTTTTTTTTATATTAACAGGTAAACAGTTCAGATTATAAATAAAGAAAGGTATTATCTTTAAAAAAAAAACATTGTCTTAATGCTTTATATATTCTTTATGCTTTATATTCTTTATAATTATTTTCATATTGTTTCTTATTTAATACTAGGAGCAATTCATTATAAAAAACAAATTTAATGTTTATTATTTTTATTTTGAATCTTTTATAAAGCAAGCAACTACTGAAAATTACGTTACTTATAAATTACTCATTTTTTTTTTTTAAATCATTTTACAGCATGTTAAGAAGAAACAGAGAGTAAAGGTGACTGAATTTTGGATTGAAGCAGCACGAGAATGTTTTAATATTGGAAACTTTAATTCACTTATGGCTATTATAGCTGGCCTAAATATGTCACCTATATCTCGATTAAAGAAAACTGTAAGTCTCTTCTTGGCTCTATTTTTATTACTATATTTGTTATTGCTATTATTTATTACTGTATTATTGTATCATTTATTTTCCTTCTTTTTTTTTATTAATTTATTGGTTATTTGTTTCTTATTATTTTTATTTTTTACTAACCTACAGTTAATGAATCTATTTTCTTTGTACACGTCTTTATAAATTAGAATGTCCTAGTGTTTATAACTGTGGTTTCTTAAAGAGCTCAGGTCATTGAACCAATCTGAATGATTCTTTTACCAATGTTCTTATTGAACTTTGGGGAAAACTTTAGACAAAAATTTAGTCACATAACTCTATGTTGGTAAACTGTGAAAATTGAACAGAAGATTTAAATTGAGAGTACTTCACTTTTATGTAGTTGTTATGAATCACCTAGTAAGTCATGTTTTGTTAGAGGTTGCTTCATAGTTCTTGCAACTGAAATTTAGAAAATAGGTTAATTTTATTATGATATTTCATTCATCAAAATCAGGTGAACTGTTCATTAAATAGCAGTAATATATCAGAAAACTTTATTATATTACAATTATATAGATAAGCGAATGATGTAATTTTTTGTGATAAGCAATTTAAGTATAATTAATCTTACATCTGTAAGTCTCAAGTACAGTTTATTTTCTTATTTTCATAGTGTTTTATTCATAACTAAGCAAAAGCCTTTATTTCAATCTATTTCCAATATCTTGTTTATGTATTGCCAAATGTTTTGAATGTCAAAACCTTAAAAAACTTGTAGAATGAACTTATTTACACAATTGAAATCGTAACCTGTTATACTAAAGCCTGCCACAATACATCTGATAATATTTACAGATGGGCTGCCACCGTTCTTGATAATAGAGTTATTTATCAAAATAAAATAATGTGACAAAAGATTAACCTGTTTCCTCTTTGTTATACATTTTTTTAATCTTATATTCTCAGGGTACATTTAACAAAAAATTTCATTGAACAAAAATAATAATTGAAAAAGCTTTTTGGATGTCTTTTTCATTTCAATCTAGTCTTAATTCTTTTAAAACCATAGGTAATCTGTTTTTTTTTTTTTTTTTATTTATTAGCTGAAGGTAGATTTTACTGACAGATTTCCAGCAATGAAATCTAATACAGATAGAATTTTAAACAACCCTCGTAGAATTTTTTGTTTTTAATTTCAAATGGGAGTTTTCTGCTATCTTTTAGGAATTTTTTTGTTATTTATTCACTGAACATATATATATCCTACCTTAAAGATTTCAAGAAGCAAGAATTAAAGAAAAGAAAATTTGAAACAATTTTTTTTTTATAAAAACTGAATTTTAACTGAGGATTTTCTTCTTGTTAAATAAGATCTAATATCCAAGAAACACCAGGTAATTCAGTTTTTATTATGTTAATAATTGGTTTTAATAACCGTTTTACTAGCTTAAAAATGATTTTTCTTCATTGTTTCTATCACAAAAATACAGAAAATATTTGATTGTTTGTAGAATTAAATGTGAATTACTTTTGTGGGTTTTCCTGTTATTTATGTAAGTAAATTGTTCTTCCATGTTATTGGTTTGGTTTATATGCATTGAAGTATGGTAACTAAATTTACAAACATGAATTATTATCATATTATTAACCCTCTTGTTAATTTAGTTTTAGTTTAAAGTTTTAGTTTTCCAGAAAAATCTATCATATTGTAAAAATATAATGATAATATATACAATGCAAGATGAAGCACAGGATATTCAGCAGATCATTTCAAAATTAGAAAACAGTATAACAGAATATGGATTTGGATTATACTTCTATATGAATGTAAAACATGGACATTAAGAAAAAGAAAGGCAAGGTTGGGGGTTTTTGAAATCTGAACATGAAGGAGATTGGAGACATGATCTTGTATTGAACTTAATCAGAACGATTCAGAATAGAAAAGTTTGGAACACATGGGACATACTATAAGAAGAGGAAAAAAATTAAAACACTTCTTGAATCAGCAGAAATTACAAAAAAGGAAGCCCGGAAAAAAGTATACATTATAGAGTATCTAAAAAGAAATGGCCAAGATCATAAAAGTTTGACTTCAAATAGAGAAGTACAAGAAGTAGAAGAATAGAGAAATACAAAAAACTTTCCTACCTCAGAGTAGACAACCACGTGAAGATGATGCAGTGTAATCATTTGATGTTGGAATAAAAATTTATTTATATATCTATTTTTCTATTGTGTGCATTTTGGATTTAGTCAGTGGCAGACTGATATACAGTGCATTTGTTTAAAAAGAAACATTTTATGAAAAGTAATAATTCAATAAAAATTACTTCTCTTTAGAGCTTGAGACATCTACAAAAACCTTTCTTTATGAGTAGCATTAAGATATGAAAAATATTTGAAAAATTTATTTATTGAACTCCGACTAATTTTACAAGAAGAAACACTAACGCTCTACAAAGACAATAAGAATTGAATCACAGCTTGAATTAGTGTAGGGGAAATCACAAGGTGTGTTTATTATATACTAAAACGTCTCAAGAATTGATCAGGTAGATATGTTGTATAAATCAATGTCTAGGGAAAAGTGTCAAAATTGTAACTAAATTAACAATTAAAATAGTTTTTTTTTTTTTTATAATCTTAAAACTATTTTCCTCAGTTTATAGTGTTACAATTTAGTTTTAATTATGAACCATGATGGCATTCATTTTATACATGAACATTTTATTTGGTTCATTCATTTTATAATTGTTTATTTAGTTTGTATAGAGTACTGTTAACTTAGTATTAAAATGTAAATTTATACAGCGTATTCCCATTGAAAATAATAATTGCTTCTAGTGTAACATTGCTGAGCACTATCATTTTAACTCACTTCTATCGTAACAATATAATAAAACATCCAAATTGACAGTTCAGTTTAATAGGGAGAGTAATAAAATACAAGCAATTCAGCAGAAAGAGTTTTAATAATAAGATATTCACATAAATTGATGCCAATTTCAAGTTTAAAATTGGCGATTTAAAAATCATCTTTTGCAGAGAATCTCGTTTGAGCTGTCAGTAAGCTGGCAATTTAACAATACAAGATTGTAAATTTTTAAGAGAAAATCTCTTATACCAACTCTGTTTCCAATTTCTATTAATCATTTTCACTTATTACAATTTGTTGTTGATAGAAAAAAACAAGTTGATATTTTTTGCAGTGTTGTGTTTTTAAATCTTCTTTTACCCGTCAAAAAGATTTAATAAATAAGTAAATTTATAAGGTTTCTTTCATTATTTTATGAGTATCATCATCTACATATGATAAAATATAATTTAAGTAAAATCATTTTATAATTTATTGAACAGTAACTCCAGCTACTAGGCATTGAAGTTTAATAACCTGTTCACATTAGTTAGGATCAAGTAGTCTCATAGTGTCTATAATTGATGTAATTTTATTTGTAGATAAGAACAGTATTTTAAGTAAAAGGTAGACTATACCTGTTCTAGAGTGGGTTTTAATTTGTAGAATAAAAATAATTTTTCTTTTGATACATATGTAAGCAGATGAATGAAAAATCATTGTCACTAATGTAATGCTCACCAAGCATGAATATTAAATCAGTGAAATGATATTGAATAAAATAAACATAAAAAAGTTATTACAAAATAAATCATAATTCAAATTGTTAATAAAAATTATTTTGAGCACATACTTATTTTGTGTACATGTTGAGAACTGGATGCAGAAAAAACAGGGTTTATTATTATTTAACAAGTGTTTTCTGAAAACTCATTTACATTAATTTTTTTCTGTAAAGAATTATTTTAATTATATTTTAAATAAACTGATGGTAAGAGTTTTCAAGTAGTATGGTAATATTTTAAAAATAGCAACAGAAGCATAATCATTTCTCATAACCCAAAGTATTGCATTGGGTTTATGAAAAGAGTTCTGTTGTGTAGCTTTGTAAGAATGGACATTGTTATTGTTTTATGACTGAGTGACTATTCCTTTTAGCAAGGATTGTTAGATTTTTTGCAAAGAAATTAGGCAGTTCACCATTAGAGTTGAAGATCTAGCTATAGAAAAATATATTATGTTTATCAGATGAAATCATAACTAATGTTAAGATAAGGAATTTTGTTATTATTTCTTAAATGTGATTATTTGTATTATTACACTGTTAACACAGTATAATACCACTGAGCTGCAGGATAATAATGTGGCAGTAAATTTCTATAGAATTTTTGAACCAAAATCAAACAAACACAAGAATTGCAATTTGTAAAAGATGTAATTAGTAAAACACATTAAAAAAAAATTAATTAATTTAAAAAATGACAGATAAATTAATATAGTAAATATATAATTTTGAGGATAGTTCAACATTACCACAGCTCGTGTATATATTATTTGTCCATTTTTGCTATTGACTATTATGAGATATTATATAATTATATCTTATATTAAGTTTTGTTTAATAACAGTGTACAAAAATTTGTTTTTTGTTTAATTTTATAAATGTGAAGACGATTTGAAATCAATAAATACATTCTTTATGTATTTATTTACAAGTTACATTTAGACTGGTGTGAATGCTGGTCTTCTTTCCAAGTGAGATATAAAAAGAGATAAGTAGCTTGTTTTCAATACAGATTATAAAATTCATTAATATTTTCTGTAATATCTATATATTTAAATTTCTAAAGTTTTTTATATCTAGGATTACTGAATATTTTCTTATTTATGATTGTATTCTCTTTTTATAACAGTGGAGCAAGGTGCAAAGTGCTAAGTTTTCTGTGCTTGAACACCAAATGGATCCATCATCTAATTTTAGTAGTTACAGATCAACACTTAAAGCTGCAATGTGGCGATCAGCTGGCGCCACTGATGAAAGACAGCGTATTGTAATTCCTTTTTTTTCCCTCTTAGTAAAGGATTTGTATTTTCTAAATGAGGGATGCTCAAATAAGTAAGATATTTTTCATCTGATTATCTTTTTTAGAATTTTAATTTAACATTTTACGGATAATTCTTTTAGATGTTCTAGTTTCAAATTATATCATTTTGGTATGTTCAGAAGTATTCGGAGCTGAAAGTTAAAGGAATTCTTTATTAAGAATTTCCTAATCTCTGTGTACCAGAAAGTTAATCGATCACCATTTATTTGATAGTGATCATCTGTCCTGCTTAAGTTATATTTTGAGTGAACAGAATATATCTTCAGGCAGGTATAAATTTAAAATTTCTGTGTAGTAACATTGAGTAAATATTTTTTCCTATCAGATTGCAAAATATAAATACTGTATAATTTACAGCAATAAGGAAATTCTACACAGACAATAAAAAACCATCATCGTAATGTACTTGAACAGTATGAAATATATAAAACATGTATTTCAGGGATATTCTAATTGATGAATTACTGTACTAGATGAAGTAAAATCTAATAACTTTTTACTTTGTTCAAAATATATGTGTTTCTGGTAGTGAAAAAGAAAGTTGACAAAAAACTTCCTGTCTTGACCCCAAGTCTGGTGCAAGATGGCACCATCAAGTATCAAGTGGTGGTAAGGTAGCTGCTTCGTTATTGGAGTTCAGTGGGATGATGGTATACATGAGACTGTTTTAGGATTACATGAAACTCAACTAGCAACTGAGGCCTTGGTTAAATTCAGCCAAATAATGTTTGACTTCTTAAACAGTTATAAAAAGAAGTCTTTGATCATCCACTTTTTAACCCAGAGTTGGCCCTAATGATTTCCACTTTTCATGACATTGCAAAAACTTATTAAATGTTATGTAAGTACTGAAATTTATAGGTGACTGGATTTATGGGAGGAGAGGTGATTTAAGATATGTAAAAGTAAGTACAAGGCATGTTGTTAGAGTAATTTTAATTTTGAAATGAAAACAAAACTGAAAAATATGAACAAACTATTAGATACACATAAAAATTTTACTTATTTACAACGATCTGCCTTCAATTTCAACATATTTTTCATATTTTTTCACTAGCTTCTTCATTCCTTCTGCAAGGAATTCCACTGCCAGTGTCTTACGTACACAGTAATATCATTTTTCAATTTATTGTACAAACCTCTTTTAAGATGAAGAAAAAATCTCTTGAGAGCTAAGTCAGCACTTTAGGGTGGATAATTGAACATTTTCCAAAAATACTTTCCAATTCTCTCGCTGTTCAATTTGCCTTGTGTAACAGGGGATTGCTGTGCAAAAATAAAATCCTGTGAAATACATCCCTTGTTGTTTGTATTTATAGTTTTTCTAAGATTTTTTAATGTTTTGCATTACATATTGGCATTCATAGTTGTTCCCCAATCATTAAATTTGACAAACAAGGCACGCTTTTTGTATCAAAAAACAGTGCCATAAGTTTCTTTACTGAATGTTCTCATTTCAACTTCTACAGTCTAGGAGAGGATGAATGCCACCATCACACTACTGCTGCTTTTTCTCAGTGTTCGAATAAAAAATCCAGGTTTCCTCTCCAGTAATAATGTGATCAAACAATTCATCATCTTCATTTTTATAATACTGCAAAACTTCATGTGCTCCAGGAAAGACATTTTTCCTTGTTGTGTGATTAACATATTTGTTACCCATCAGGCAACAATTTTTTTTGTCAAAACTTCATAAATCAAAGATTATGATATATTAGGAAACATCACATACAATTTTGATTCGGTGAAGCACCAGTTTTCTCAAATTTTTCAATCAGATCATTTTTTATCACTAAGGACTGGCTGCTATATTCTTCATCATGAATATTTGTTGACCTTCTCGAAATAAACTTCATCATTGTCATAATGTTCGGCCCTTAAACATCACAAATTTGGCTGTGAATTTCAGCTGCAGAATTGTTTTTTTTTTCTATTAAAATCAAGATTACTCCTTGTACTTCATAATTGGCAAGATCATGAATTGTAGCACCTTTATATAAATTTATATTTTAATATAAATTTTATTTATTTTTGTTATTTTATTATTAATTTATTAATGGATGAATATAAACTAATGACATAATGGCTGACCATTGCTGCTAATAGCTGACTGTTGATTGAAGTAACTGAACTGTGCAAGCTTTATCTGTTTACATTGTACGTATTGAGGCTGCAAATTCAAAATGGATCGTACTTTAAAAGTATGTCTTTAAAAGATTTTTATAACCCTACATCACTAACGTAGCTCTCAGAGATTTTTTCTCTTTAAAAGTAGCTTGTATAGCAAAGAAATTTCTTGAAGGAGGAATGTAGAAGTTAGTGAAATGTTATGAAACATATGTTGAAATTGAAGTCAGGTAAGTGTGTTGTAAGTAAGTGAAGTTTTTTGCCCATGTATTAAAGTTTGTTCATATTTTTCAGTTTTGTTTTTATTTCAAAATGGAGTTTACTTTAAGAACATGCTTTGTACTTATTTTTACATATCTTAAATTATCTCTCCATCTAATCGCCCATGAATTTCAGCACTTACATAATATTTATTAAGTTTTTACATGACATGAAAAAGTAGAAATCACTGGGTTATAAGGTGGATGATACAAAACTTATTAATTCTTGTTGCTTACTCTTTTATTGTTAAACATTTACTACATTCTACCACCCTTATTTAGTTTTTGATTTTAATTTCCATTATTCCTAACAGTAGAAAAAAGAAATGTAAATTTCCTTTTAAATGAGAAAAAATTATCATCATACTGAAAGTAATCTTGTGCTGTGCAGAGAATCAATAACCAGTTTAAAAAATAATATAAAAATACATTTTATTTGTTGATTTTTAAACATCAGATAATTTTATCCATCCTTTTTAATGTCTTATTCAGTTAATTTCATCCAAAGAAATGTTTTTAAAAAAGTTTATCTATAATTCTATTATTATATAATTTTTTTGTTTATTTATTAACCTGTTGTGCTTCTAATGTTTTCAGACTTCCCAATGGTCATATTAATTTTGAAAAGTTTTGGCAACTTGCTAAACAAGTGACTGAGTTTATAACATGGAAACAGGTTGCTTGCCCTTTTGAAAAGAACACCAAAGTGATTACATTCCTTCAAGCCAGTCCAGTACTGACAGAGAATGGTAAGCTTGTTCTTTTTTTATCTTATATTTCCTTTAATTTTAATATATTTAATTGAGTGATAATGTAGCAAAGATATAATTCCATGGAAAATAATAAATTGAATTTCTTATAATCTGTTTATTTTATAATACCTAAACTGTTTCAGTAATATTTCTGTGGAAAGTTGAAAAATTTGAGTTATGAATGGTAAATGCCAATGACCGAATCTAATCTGCACAAAAAAATCATGATTCGCCAAAAGATCTAGGCCTAACACAATGAATAAAAATTATTTGTTTTCTGCTACAACATTAATTTTTTTTGCAGCTTCCAAATGTTTTCCGGTCATACTTGCAGCCCCATCAGTGCATATCCCAATACAATTTTTCCAGTTGAGTTCTTCTCAATATAATTATTAATTGCTTCAAATATTTCTGAACCAGTTTTTGATTAAAAAGATCAAGATAACAAAAACATTCTTCTTTTATTCATTAATTTCATAATCAATGTAAGGGAACATAACAGTATTACTTTATTGGTAACATCAGTAGATTCATTGACTTGTACAGTAGCGGACAATGATTTGCTAACTTTTTGGATTAATTGGTTTTCAACATCAGTTGCTAATTCACTGATTCTGTACTGAATAATATAGTTAGAAAACGCTAAGGTTTTTATTTTATCTGCAGCAGCCATATCTAGGATTTCAGAACACTTGTCTTAATAAGCACAGTTTTATTTTGTCTTCGGCAATAGAATAAGCTTCTTTGCATTTAGCAATTCGTAAAGCAATTAAATATATGATGCTGTTACAAAAGATTTGTCAACAAGAAGAAACTTCTTCAAAGATAACTTTTGATTTTTAAATTCAGTACTTTTGCCTTAAAAAAGATCAAGTGGCATATTTTTTAGATTCGAATGTCTTGTTTAAATTTTATACTAATTTTGTGAGCTTCATACATACATTTGATTAAATTTCTCTGCATATGATTCATTGAGGTCTCAGAAAATCTTCTTCCAATTCTGACAATGAAATAAAACCATATTTTAAGTAATCCTGGTTGTAATAACGAATAAGACACTATCGTTTGGTGGAGGTGATTTTTTCCCAGTACTCAATTCAAAGACGAGGGTCGTTCACAAAGTAACCTCAGTTTTGAAATAAAAATTAAACCAGTTGAGATACAAAAATTTTATTATATACATCTTAAAACT